>JAPTHL010000046.1:600000-752500 GCA_028455855.1 Meloe dianella | reverse complement strand
CAAATACAAAATACAAAACTTGAACGTAATCATTCACTAAACATTAACAAAATACTAACTAAACATCAATTATTCCACTCCCTATTTGGTGTGCTACAGAAGCACGGTACAAATTCAAAAATTCATTAAATCGTGCTATTTTCTCCTCGTGCTTTTTCTGTGTTACATTTTCCGTGCGTTTTCTTTTACGCATTATACTGATGACATTGCTGAACTAGGTCCTAGTTCCTCTAAAAGTCAAGTTATACAAGCAATAACTATAATTTCTTTTTTAACATTTAATTTACCTTCATTCACTTTCAACCCACTGCTGCTACTGCAAACTGCAATAGGTGATACTTCTGGCTTTTTGTTCATGAAACTGTCCATGGCGTAGTAGAATTCCCACTGCTTTGGGCTGTTTCCGGTATTTTTTTTTGTTATGGTCGTTTATGTTTTTATAGTTTTTTTTAAACCTTTCCATTTATTATCCACCTGATCATGGGTATGCACTTTGCCAGTTGCTTTTGATATTTCACCGGCAATCTTGATCCATATATTTTTCTTCAAAGTGGAAGAATCAAACATTTCCGTCTTACTTTCCACAATTCTTATCAGTAATAATACATGTTCTCGAGGCCACCTCAATATTGGCGCTTCTTCTGAAGAACGCTCGTTATTAAAAGAAGATACAAATAAATAAAAATTAAGATCAGTTTATTAAACAAACATTTTCAATTCGCAGTACTTACGATGATTATACTCAAAACTTTCATTACCATCGTACATATGTGCATTGAGAAAATGAGTTTGTACTTTCTCTAATGGGCCTTCTAGTCCACATATTCCACACTTTCTTTGCTCGTTTTGGTCCATTTTCGACACAAACAGATAAAAGTGAGGGTATGTTTATCACACACCCGACATGCCCCGCCGAAATGTATGGAAAAGTTAGAGCGCGCACCGCATGCTCGCGCGTTGCCAAAACGAACACGAATGCACTTCGAGCGTTAATAAAACGTGCACGAGCGCCTAGCGAACACTCGGGGTCAAACAGGCGTCAACGCGAATGCCCCCAATGTTAAATTGGCGGCAGATTTGAAAATAAACAAACACAAAATGGCGGTTTATGTTGATGTAGCGCTGTGAGATGTGACATTTTGCAGTTGCAAATCGAAGATTCCGCACTCCCCGCTTGTGCAGTTGGCCTTTATAGTTTAAGTCGTAGTCTTTGGCGAGTATAATAGAAACATATGACGCCGTAGTTCTAGAATATTCTAGAGCTGGCTATAAAGCGGTGATCCCCCTGCTCCCGGCTCACACCCTTTTTTATTGGAAAAATTATAAATACTAAAGAATTTATGAAATATTTATTTGAAATTTAGAAAATTAAGTTAATTAAGTTCATTCACTTCATTCAGTTGGGGGCCATGGTGGCGAATTTAGGGCTGTAAAAATATATATATGTAAATATAGAAGAACTTGAAAGATATCAAATAAATAGCTTACCTCTTTCACAAACTCACCAAGAACACGAAAAAAATTAAAGATAAAATATTTATTTATTATTTATCAATGGGCGTAGGTATTTCAATAATCTGAAAAAAATACGGAATATACACTTTGACATTACCTACAACCTCGTTTTGGATTTTTCTCTAGCTTCATTAGTTTTTGAGATATGGCTGTTTGAAGGGTAATCATAAATACACCCCTATCTCTAGATTAAAGCGGAATACGGCAGAAAAATTCTTATAAATTGCATACGTACATTGAGTCGATACTATATTATAAGTTTGGACATGAGTTGTCATTGGGGGCCAAATCATAATACTTATCCTGCTATACCCTTTGATTGTTCATTTTTTTAATTAAATTTTGTGTCAAAGGGATAATTATAACAACTGTCTTCTTTTAACAACTGTTTAGTGTGTAATAAACCACACAGTGTTTCCGTGGAAAGTCTGTTACGAATTTTCGTTTTATTTAAATTTATTTGCGAGAATACCCTTTCCACGGTGGCACTAGAATGAGGCAAGCAAAATAAATTGTATTCAAATTTAACAATATTAGGGAACATTGGGGAATTATCTCCTAATTTCAATGTAGAAATTTTTCTCCAAAATTCAGTTATATCTAAATCCTGATATATATTTAAATCTATATTTCGCAGTTGTCTCCATTCGCGGTCTAAATCATTCAACTGTTTTTCGTCAATTAACGAAGGAAAATTAATAGCAAGAGGAGCAATTGATTGATGTTGTTTTGAAATTACTTCATGGGGACTGATTATAGATAGCTGCTTTAAAAGTTTTGTGGACTCGCTTTTTGAATCAAAGCGTTTATATATTTGCTCGCATCCTTCTATTAAAAAAGATAAACAGTGTTTTCGAAAATCTAAAAGTTGTTCAGCATTTAACCCATGACCTTTATTTCCGATGACACCCATCATATATGGTCCCAAATAAACATTTTCTAGTTGTTTAAAGTAATGAGGATTCTTATATTCAATATTTTCTATGTCGGTTTGCTTTAGATAATCTTCCAGTATATAGCAGTCTAGAATGGTCCTTAAAATCGTTTCAATTCTGTTATATAAAGCATGGATTTTAATTGTTTCGGATTGCATTTCTGAATTAAGGTCATAAAAAAAGGCAAAACAAAATCTAGAAATTGATAGTATAACTTAGTTGAAGGATCTTGCAAACCTTCCAAAATTACTTGTGCAGAAGATACTCTCAACTAAATGAGCATTAGTAAAGTACAGTGTTAAGGCGCTATATTGTTCTAACAATCTTTTTACTGCGGCCAACAAAGAAAGCCATCTGGTTTGCGATGGCTGCAAAATTTTATGTGGTTCAATTTGTACAAAACTTTGGAATTCTTTTAAATCAGTCTGACGCTTAAAACTATACTGAAGATATGTGTAAATATTTTTTGCAAGATCTTCTATACGTGCAGGTAATTTCTCGCAAGCACAATTTGCGCATAAGCTGAAAGAATGGCAAGAGCACTTCATGAGAAACAAATTTGGAATGTCATTTTTCAATTTAACTGAAAGTGAATTATGTTTACCCATCATTGCACTAGCGCCATCTGAAGCAAAACCTATTAAATTATTTTTATAATCAACATTATTATCACCAAAAAATTGAATTATTGTGGCGTACCGCGAATCTGCTGTACCACTTGGCACAGACAATAATCCTAAGAACATGTCTGTTACTGTTAAATTATTAAACAACCTACAGGCTAATGCTAAGTTCTTAATGGTGCCTTTATCTGTTGATTCGTCAACAATTAAAGAAAATTTATGAGTTTTTAAAAGGCTTAACGTGTTTTCAAAGCTATAAGCACCCGTTACATTATTAATTATTGCCGAACATTTAGTGCGATTATTAGTATATTGTTTTGCAATATCTGAATCAGTAAAACTATTTCTGTTAACTTCCGATAAATGATCCATTGCATTAAATGCGATGTTGTGTTCTACAGCCCACAATGCAAACCTAGTTTCAACGTTTTTTACCTGATTTTCCAAATTAATTCGTTTTTCAAAAGATTCCATTGAAGTTAGAGTCTGCTGCGAAGACATCGATTTGGGTCTACTTTTGTGACCCTCTCTTTGAGAATGCCTTAAAAGTTCAGATTTTCCACATACCAAGTCCTTGTTGCCAGCTGTGCAATATGCGAAAGTGGCTCCTTTTTTACTTCTTCGTAACCATCCTTTAAAGGCTTCATCATGCTCCCAACTCTCTTGATATTTCTGAGAATATGATTTCTTATGTCTCTTTTTATCCCTGAGTTGTTGAGCTTCGTCACTTGAAGATGCAGAAGGCGACGATGTAATTTTGGATGTTGAAGGTTTACGATTCATTTTATTTCTGTAAAAAGAATGCGAATATTTCCAATGCATACATTTTCGATATTTAGTTAAATAACAATTATAGTAAATAATCAAAAAAAAATTAAATATTCAATAGTATTAAAGCAAATTCGTTAACTTACCTCAATATCAATCACTGGTATTCAGAACACTAACAAGACTTCTGAAAATTCAAAAATCATTGCTAACAAATGAGCGCACTCAATTACATTTTAATTGTAAATACTCATATGAAAAAAACCCGCCTTGGGAGCTATTTATATCCTCGGGCAAGTCATGTGACTTAAATTATTCGGGGACTTACCCTATTTATATCGGTGTAATTAATTGTTAATTAGTAACTAGGCTGAATGTTGGTTCTGCACCGGCATACAAGTTAGTAGTTGTACCAGTAAAGGTCACTTACAAAATCTTATATACATTAAGTGATTAAAATTGTTTAATATGAAAATAAAATTAAAACGACATTTGGTATATAGTATGGATAGTTGATTTAACAATTTTAAAATTGTTTGATCATTTGTCCCTAGATTATATAAAATGCATGCTGAAAAATCAGAGCACGGAAATATCTTTAGTTAATAATACATGTAATTACATAAACGAAATCGCCAGCGAGCTATATTTATTAGTTTTTGGAACCTTCTTTTTAACTTTCAAGGATTTAGAGAGGAATAATTAATAGATTAAATATCTACTCATTATTGAAATATTTTTTATTGTTTTTAGTAAGCACAAGTATTTTCAAAAATATGAAACGAATATTATAATAATAAAGCTTATTGTTAAATTCCAGTATTTTAATAGTTTTATTTAGTCCGGAACAAAGAAATATTTACGTTAATATTATGTATCGAAATAATAATAATTTACTCTTGCATACTTTACACGACTAGAAGTTATTAACGAGTTTTTCGTTGATGATTTTCTGGTACTTTACGAAAGCATCTTCTTCAAAAATTTTTTTTATCAAGTCCTCAGAAATGACTTCACTTGCTAAAGCTTCACTAACAGTATCTGAACTGAGAACTGCTAAATCATAGGTAGAAGTAATTTTTTTATTACAAGTAGAACGTCATTAATTATGTACCTATCCGAGATAATATCATCGACAATGTCATGAACATTTTTGTTGTCTTTTTTTATTCGCAAACGATTTACTAGAAGTAGGCATGTTCCTGCAAGGAAGTCCAATGACTCGATCTCGGCGTCATTTGCCACGTCGACGAGAACGACTCGAATAAATTTTTAACGGAACCTGCTTTAAATGAAACAAACTATTGTCAGTTCCTGATTTGACATGGCATCCGATATCATCAATTTTGAAAGATTTAATCATTTTATACACTTGAGACATTTTCATTTTCTTCTCTTCATCATTTGTTGATCCCACTATATTGATTTGTAGATTCAACAGTAAATCAGAAAACTTTTCTTCCTAAATATCCAATGCTAACGCACCATCATCGTTAACTGTTGTTAAACCGGTAGCTTCTTCAATAGGTTGACCATTAGAGAACTATTTAAAACAATTTAGTAATTAAAATAATCCTATTGTAAGCAGTTAGAACTAAAGAAATAAACGCAACAAAAACATTTTTGAATGATTTTGAACTCAGAAAATTTTGCTCTTTTTTTAAAAATATTATCATTAATTAATTAAATAATGGATATTGAATTGATGATCAACTTACGCCTGTTAAATCTTGATCGTTAACCGTATTGACAGTGTTTTTAACAATTGCCGAGGCTACTGATGAGGCTGAACGAATTTGTGCAATTTTTTTGTGACTGACCACCCTGGATAGTAATAATATTAAGACTTAAAAATTATTTCTAAATATTAATTAGGCTTACATTTTCCTGAGTAATATTTTTTTAAGCTGACTCCTTATATTCTTCAAGCCGTGAACGCTGTAAAAAGTGTATAATAATATAATATAATATATAATATAATATAATATAATATATAATATAATATAATATATAATATAATATAATATATAATATAATATAATATATAATATAATATAATATAATATAATATTTAATATAATATAATATAATATAATATTTAATATAATATAATATAATATAATATAATATTTTTAAAGGGCTGGCAGTAGCAATGATTGATTTCTTTCCTTTTTTTCGTCTATTTTGAATTGTTGCCTTTGGATACGGATTAATAGACGTTAGCGGCGTGACGGCATTAGAAGGTTGTTCTTCAACTCTTGGTAAAGCTAAAGTTGGAGTTACTGTAACCACAGCCAAATCTGTTACAGTGCTACAGGGTGTTGACTGTTGAATTGAAATTCTAGATAGTTCAGCAAAAAATACGCTATCTATCAGGTTGCATTTTGTGGCTACTGTGTGGGTGAAGGGTAAGCAAATGAATGCCATTATTACGACAATAATTAACAACAGCCAGGGAAAGATGACTACTATGATTGTCCAATATTAACAACACCGGATTGTCCTTAGAACGATGCACGTTTTGCTTGAAATGGTGAAGATATTCCATAAACAGATCTGTATTTATAAAACCAGAATCGGAAACCATTCCAATACTTCCTGGAGATGCATCATTCAATAGATAACCATTCATTCTCTTAAGAGGAAATATAAAAGCTGGTGGAACGTAACTACCCGTGGCACTCATGTCGCAAACTAGTGTAACAGTTTGACCTCTTTCAGCTGAAACTATTTTGCCAACAAGTTTTTTACCTTTCGATGAAATGACTTTAGGAATCTTTTTTGGGACAGTATTAATGCCACTTTCATCCATGTTAAAAATTCGACTCGGCATAAAATTGTAGTTGTCAAAGAGGTTCTGTAAATTATCATAAAATAGGTTGACTTGAGTTTGATTGAATCCCATTGCTCTAGCGTTGGTTGTCGTAATTTTAAGTCGGGATGTCTTTTTAAAATTCATAAAGCCAATCACAACTAGCCATCTTCTTATCTTTATTGAAACGATGAGGAATTTTATTCGTTTCAGCGTACTCCCCATACAAAGTTTGAAAACCGGTCCACGGATGGCCCATCGCTGGGCGAAGGATGATAATTAACGGCCAATCATTGGCGTCTTCTAAAGGCCCATGGGCGGCTGAATATACAAATGATAACCCCGGCCTATTAATGGTAGTTGATCATCGGCCGGTTAATGGGCCCAGCAATGGGCCACGTATTATTCAAATTATCGGCCCATTAATGGTAGTTGATCATCGGCCGGTTAATGGGCTTAGCAATGGGCCACGTACTATTCAAATTATCGGCCCACTAATAGTTTTTAATTACGCGCCGATTATTGATTATTTGATAATTGTATAAAAATTTAACTGCCCGTCTGTATTCAAATTTTTATTAGTCTAGATAATTCTTATTAAAGTGAAATATTATGAATAAAGACTTCATTTTTTCAAGTTGAAAATAATTTAGTCTTTTAGCTTTTTGTTAAGTTTCAAATTAAAAAAATCTAAAATATAAAAATAGAAAAAATTTATGCCGAGAGAGATCTTGTTTTTCGCCCATGCTCTCGGTCATTACAACCAGAAAGCCACTTCCCACTTCTCCAGCAAAATTTTTACATTCCTCCGAATCACCAAATTTTCACGTCCAAAGTTGTAAACGCACGATTTAAGCGTCTTTGTCCTTGTTTATAACTATCTATTTTAACATAGATTCTCATAATATACTTATTATAGTTGATATTAAATAAGGGTTTCTGATTAATCAAAAAAAAAAATTTACCTGCGTAAGCCAGAATGTTGATGGTGTATGCTGCCCAATTTTTTTTTACATCACGTAATTCACGAGCATATTTTTCCAGCTTATCATAATCATTGGGTGGTGGATATTGGCATGAAAATCGATCACTTTCTTCCTTGATTCACTTTCTGGGTATAAGATCAATGTCTTTTTTAACATTTGGATCACTAACTGCGTTTTCAACTACTGCATACATATTTTTTTTCACTAAAGTTCGCCTTCTATAAATGAATATATTAAATCAAACAATTAATATTATTTAAATCACTTTAGCCTTACCAATTATAAAAATATTGCTTATTTATTAGATAGCTCAATCACTATTTAAGATGATAATGAAATTAGTAAATATCTAACAATTTTGTATTTTTCTTTCATTAATTAAATAATAGTTAACACAAATAATTTTTTTTTATTGGATTTATAGTTTTTTAAATTTTTTAAATATGAAGTTTTTTATGATTAAAAAAAAATTCTGAAAATCTTTACATGTCGGTTAACCTAATTTTTATTTATTTAAATTAGATAAATTGACAGAAAATGATTTAGCAGATAAATAATATGTAAAAACTTATATAAAATCAATCAATCAATTAATTAATTAATTATGCACTCACCTCATGAATTTTAGGTTAGCAAAGTCGGCAAACCAGGATCAACACACGACACCAAAGAACTGATGCAAAACACGTAATCTTTTTGCTTTACCTCACTGTTAATAGCTTCATTATTAGTAGAGCTTCATGATTAGTAGCGTATGAGAAAATAAATTATCGAAAAATTTTAACTTTCATGAAGACACTAACACTGCAGAGTTGACTATTTAAACCCAAGACTTCCTGATAATTCTTGTATATTTAATCTAGGATCAGCCTCTACCAATTTTAAGACATTATCAAATAGCACCAGCAGCAAATCTGAACCAACGCGCTGATATTTATTGTTAATCTTCAACAGATAAATTTCGCTAAGTTTCGAATGTTTTGAAAAGAGTCAGTTAACAGCTCACTTTACTGAAAACTGAAAATGAAAACAGGTTTCCACTTGTGCGGTCGATAAAGAATTGGTGATGACCTACCTCTATAATATTTATTTCGGAAGCTACAAAGGGTCGAAGAAAAAAAATCTGCTCTCAAAAATCTACAAAAGAGCTATGCATCTTTTCAATATTGAGGTTTTGCACTGAAATTGATAAATTTTGTTATCAACTTTCAAAGACATTCGTCAAATGACCACCATTCAAATTGATGCCTTAGACTCTTTTTACTGCATTTTCATCCATTTTATTGTTAGGGATTTTGTGGGAGTCGTTTGAATTCTTGTTGAATATTGTCCTGAATCAGCTGGAAAGTCTGGTGAACTAATTAAATGAAGTAATTCCAAAGGAAGAAGTAGTAATGGACCTCGTTCTCTCCACTTACAATTAGTTGCCTTACATTGATTCTGTTCGTTGTTTCTAGTTTGGTCTGTTAGTATATTGTTTGCACATATAAGCACAACAATCCATTGGAGTTAAGAGTAAGCATAGATAAGGCCTGTAAGAACGAAAACTAAAATATCTTATTCTGCAATATGCATTCGCTGTTGTACGTCAATCATTCCTTTGCTATTTAATAAGTAAAATCACCCAACTAAACTACTGAATAAAACCAGAATATAAGAGAGTGCGAGTCAAAAATATATATCGCTCGTTGGAATTGGAAAGTTGGCCTGTAGATTAGACTATTTCTTAAAGGTATTCGGGGCAACATGATTTTGATGCTGTAAGTATTACAACTTAACAGCTATCTAACTAAGTCATTTCATAGAGATACATACCAGTTGTATGGTATTCACAATAGTTTTGCTGTTCTGTTTTTATAAGCGTTGACTTAAAACCAAATGGTGACATTATGATAAAACATTGGTATTATTTTAAAATCTTCTGAGCCTATATTAGCGATTTGTTTTTGTTTGATTTTTTTTGTTTTTTTATGCTTGATTTTTTGTTTTTTTTTGCTTGTTGTTCTGTTGTTTGTTGTTTTTTGTTTTTGTTTTTTTTTAATTTTTTCTTGCTTTTTCTTGTTCCTACCCCTTCACACTATAATCGTTGTTCGTCATAGTCGTGTATCTTTCTAACTCGATATGACAACGCCTGATCAGCGTCGCTAGGCAAATGCATAGATACCGATTTCCTATCTAACTAAACCTCTAGTGGCTATAAAGACCAGTGTCGGAGCTAAGCGCAGTTCACCCGTACCACCGACGATGCCCTCTACTCTCCACAGAGTTTCAACTCGGCAATTTTGATGCTGCGAAGTTGTAAAAAAACGCACACTATCCGATAAAAGACGAATACCAGGAACGTCTTTGTTTATATATATTCGGACTTCTTGTGTTTTCTGTTGGAAATTCTGTTCTGCTGGAAATTGGGAATTGGACGAACTGTCTCGATGGATTTGTAGTAATAAGCAGATGAAGTTGACCCTGCAATTGCAAGTGAATTCGTCTCTTCAAGAGAAGTGGTAGGAAGAGTTCCGTGAAAAAATCAATTGTTTTAATACCACAATGAGAGATGTGATTATCCAGTATAAGGAGAACTGGTTCATCTTTTGTTGGTTTCCCATGGTGTTTAAAATATGACAACCAATCCAAAAAGAGATATAAGTTGATGAAACTTAAATCTGACGTCATGCCAATTGAACCAGCTGGTGCCCCATCTAATAGTTCAGCGTTCATTCTTTTCCTCTTAAATATAAATGCTGGTGGCACGAAGAGCCCAGTCGCACTCATGACATTGACAACAGTCATATTAGGACCGCTGAGCACTGGATATTTTGCTGACGGACCGTTTACTTTTAGTTGACAATCTTAGAAGGTTTATTTGGTACTGTGGTTATTCCAGTTTCATCCGCGTTATAGATTCTATGTGGAGGCAATTGGTACTTGTTACTTGTTTCGCTAACCTGTCAGATTAATGTAGAAACGTTCTACTAGCGGTCGATTAAAGGTCATTGTACGGGCAATGCTGGTGCAAGTTGGTTGACGTAGTGAAATATCTGGATTTCTTTTTAGAAATCCTCGAGCCAATCTTGTCCAGCTACTTTTTTTCTAAGTTAAATCTGTGAGCAATGTTATTTTTGGTGGCGTATTCAAACGATAATATCCTCAAATTTTTCGCAGTCATACCAAAATACAAGTCATCCAAACGTTTTAAGTGCACAGAAACCTTTCTTAACATCCGGAGAAAATGTTGGGTCATACCTCCCTAATTTTTGAGCAGGTTGATCTCTTTCTTAACGTCGACTCTGGCATCCCAAGTAACTATGCTACTGATCTCTCGGATTTTCCATCGCCTATGAGCTTCCGAGCTTTTTCCAGTGTTTCAGGTGTACCTAATTGACGCTGTATTTCCTTTTCTTCTAGGTATACTATAAAAATAATTTAATTAAATTATTATGTTACTTCATCAGGAAGTACTAAGAAAGTAACAGTAAAAAAAGCGTCAGAGTGCGCGCATACTCTTACAAATATCGCCATACTCGAGAATTCATACGATTACCTAGCGACATCTACAAGAAAATACTCGGTGTTTCTCGCTCACATATTTTCAATAACAGACATGCATTCATTGAAAAATGTTGAAAATCAACATCAAAATTTACGAAAATATTTTTTTGACAATTCGTAGCGGCACAGATATACACTTCATCGTGACTGAAGTCAGCTACAAACGTCACTCTGGTTTGCGAAAATATCGTGCGCGTACTCTTATTTATCGCGCACTCTTACACCATCTTACCCTAGGGCTTCTGGATTTTTTATGGTTTCTTGATCGGTTGACCAGGGAGCATTACAAGGGAGTACTCGGTTGGCTTGAACTACACCAAGAATAGGTATACTTCCACACCATATTGTATGTCGCGGTGTTTACTATCGTAACGATTTTATGTGTTCCCTGATGTCTTGCTATATGCTGCCCTGCTATACCCTGTTTTTTTTTTGTATTTCTTGAAGATATTTACTATACTTTGAATCTTGTTTTTTGTAGTAATTTTACTTCCGTTGGTAATTCTGGATCTCTGTCATAGACTAATCGAAATGGACTAAAATGAGTGGTATCTTACGGCAATTATTGGCGGAAGAAAGATGTTGAATATCAAGACGCCAGTCGACTGGTGGTGTACAAACTAAGCATATCCATAACAGTTGTGTGTGTTGTCCACCATATTATCACACCCAAAAATGTGGTAGAGCAAAATCTATATATTTTTGATTAAATTTGTTGGCCATTCCAAGCTCCCGACAAAGAAATTATATTTCTTAGGAAACAATCAATTTTATTTTTTGCAAATTTGATTCAAATATTTGTTAAATGTAGAACATTCATCTTCATTAAATTACGTTTAACCATATTTCTAATAAATACAACTGGAGTTTCTACATCAAGAGGACTTTTTAATACAACTTCACTTTGTGACAGTTATTATTAATTGATTTTATCAAATTTTCTAAACAACTTAATCGTGAATTTATTTCAAAACAATGACACGTGTAGGGTTCTCTCGTTGCCTGTTCGTTAAGCTGACTCATGCTGATTATAAATCTCGTTAAATAAAACCAATGTTCACAACATATTGAATGTAATCGAAAAGGATAATAATGTAGAAGGATAAGTTTTAAACCAAATATAAAAATAATAACTGATTTATTGTGACAAAAAAAAACATTAGTATTCATATATGGATTAGTAAATAATTGTTAGATATATGACATATGTAATATTTAACCACTTCAGTAAGCTCAGTTCCTGCGGTTTCGATTTTTAAATGTTCAGTTGTGTCGTTTTCGTCGTCTTCATCGGAAGTTTCCCCAGTTACAACAATACGTAAGTCAATCGTTGCGTGATCCAACATACTTACGTAAATCATCCGTTGCGTGATCCGACATACTCTCTTTTGCAATATATTCTTCTTCTACCTTTTTCATGTGATTACATACATGGCCCCATAGGTCTGTTGTAGTGGAACTGAATTTTTCCCTAGTAAGTTCTTGAACATCTTCGAATTTAAAAGTAGCTTTCCTTTGGGCTACCCAATTTTTAACAACTGCCTATATCTTTTCAATAGGATTCAATTCCGGATGATAGGGTGGTAAGCGTAATACACTGTGACCGTGCTGTGCCATAAGTGTATCAAGTTTATACGAAGCATGTTGTGATTTATACGTTTTAATCAAATTGTATAATTTCGGTTTAGTCATATTCATAATGTACGATATATGTTTCTCTTCTAACCATGCAATCATCGATATTTTGAGATCGCTACTTGTTGGGACTCTTTCTACTTTTATATTGTGACATGAAGCATCATCAATTACCAAAACCGATCGTGATGGAAGATTAGAAAGGAGCTGTTTTTCAACCTATTTGAAAAAGTTTCTCGCATTCATTTCGTCGTGATAGTCACCTGATTTGGTGCCTGATTCAAACATTAATAAAGCGTGTGGAGTGAAACCCATTTCACCTCCTTCATGTACCATTATTAAACGGCGACCTTTTCCAATAGGTTTTGTTAAAGTACGTTTGGAGTCGTCAGTCTATCATATGGATTGAACATGCGATTCATATATATATAACTCTCATCGATATAAACAAAAGATCGCCCGTCCTGTCGATATTGACTCATTTGCATCAAGTAATTAATGCGTTTATATCTCATGTCATACGACTCCATTAACACTTTTCTGTTGTCGACATTTTCCACTTAAACCTATCGATTTCAAATAATGCCATAAAGTAGTTGCACCTCCCGTAAATGATATGGATGTCGTTCGGATCTTCATAAAAATAGCTAGAACATAATAATTTAATTAGTAATTATTTTATGTTAATTATCCAATTTTATTATATATAAATGTACATTGAAAATGTGTATTGGATAATAAATAGTAGTCATACTCACTTATTTATGAATGAAATCGTTTTTCGGTAACATGAAAATTGTAAATAATTTCTCTTATCATTTGTTTTTCCGCATTTCCAGTGCGGAATCTTCGTCTTGTATTCGCGGTAGTTTTCGTGGACGAGATTCAAATGAACTTCTTTTTCCTGCTGCTATCTTGTCCGCTTCCTTGAGGATTACGCGGTACGTAATGTCTGAAACACCTGTTGCAACGATTGTACATACGTTGTCTGAAATTTCGTAGCGGATGGATGTCTACTTTCAGCGTCTCGTTTGAAAAATGTATACACATTAAAGATGACTTCTCGAGCTAGCGGAGGAAGGGATTTCCCTATTATTTATCCACAGTTGCCGTGGTCGTTGTCACTGATTGTTCCCCTGATGTAGATGCCGTATTTGCTGCAGGCATATAGCTTATTAGATAGTAATTATAAGTGTTGAATTAATGCAGTGCCATCATCCTCATCATCTGAAAGTCCGCGTTGCACTCGATGAGAACGTATTGTTGTTTCAATGTAGGATCTTTCATTATTGATGTTATTCTATAGTTTCAAAAAAACAATATTTAATATTTTGCGTATAGTGACCAATAAATTCTAAATGCGTATAGTCGGATCATAGTTCATATTCAATGCTGTCAAAATGATTTTTCCAATTGTTTTTAAATGCTTTATAGACTGTTTTATCACTTAATTGGGCGTAAGTTATTAACTCTCGCAAGAATATGTTGTACAAAAATAATCATAATACTAATAATTGTGAATCTTAAAATATAACGGTGTCTTGTTTATAGTCCAGTTATTTGGCTCTGAAGGGTAGCTCAATAAACGTATAAAAATCCGTATCAAGAAAAAGCGGTACATTGCTGTTGCTGCATCTTCGAATAACACTGACTAACTTGCCGCTATCCATAAAGCTCCGTAGAAATGATGAACCGAACGATCTTTGCAAGAAGACAACCTCTTACCTGCGGTTTATACTGAAAGAACCCTATTATTCCATTAACATTAAAGGCAATATTAGTTTGAAAAATATTCTTACGGAAATTCACAATTCATGCGATAATAAATATTAAAAAAAAAATATTAAATGTTTGGTAATTGTAACAATTATTTAGTTGATTCTATTTGTAATTTTTAAAAAAATGAATGAATGAATTTCCATAAGAATATATTACAGCGCTGGTCAACTCAAGTAGAAACATAGGAGAAAATAGAAGAAATGAAACAGAAATATGATGTGCATGTGTTAAAAAGAGATATAGGAAAGGTGGGTGGTTAAGTAGTAAAAATACTCATTGCAAAAATATCGACCCTCACCATCTGCACCAGAATAAAGGCAGTAAAGTACAAAAAGTGAAATTGGAGAAAAATCGAATTTACATTTCGGATATTTTAAAACAGTATTAATGATTTTATTCTTCTATAATTATAATTAAATGACTGATAATATATTCCATGACTCTATAAAAAGTTATTTAAGTATACTTTAGGAAATGATTTATCGAGGTGCCTAAAATAAGTCATGTACTGTCTTTTATTGCTGTAAATGAAAGAGCAGTAATATACCGTTTACTTACTGTCTTTATACTCTTGAAATCAAGAATACTGCTTTTTTCCACTGTTTTTTTTTAATAATTATTTTATCAACCAAAATGCAGTAATGTAGGATAAAAATTTTATTTTATTCTAAAATATTTTATTGATAGAAAAATAACAACTAACTAGTACAACAATTATTATCTAATTTTAGTTAAATCACAAAATACTAAATACTAATAGAAATTTTTCCAATTTTTGTACATAACGATTAATACACATATTAAAAATACCTGTTCAACAAAATGAAAACTAATTAGAACACCTAAACAAACTGTATGGTATAACTAGAAATCAATATCAGTTTTACTTTTAAAAATCAGTTACTTTGTCGGTAAGTTTTTCCAAAAAATTTGATGATTTTCAGGTATCAAAGGGCAAATGTTCTTTGAAATCGCATCTTTCTTTGCTTTAGTTATTCCGTTTTTTTCTCACATGGAATCGGATCAGGAATACCTTTTTTGGTAGTAAAATGACCATTACTGCTTTTTTTCCTCAGTAAATACAGATGAAAATATATAACTATAACACGTATTAAATAATAAAAAGGCAGTGCTTATCTCTTTCAGAGGGTAAAAGCAGTACAGTTTGAATATTACTATTTTCTTACTTTGAGAAATGCTTTGATACTGAGGAAATGTAATTAATTTAAAATATTTGTCCTTCAAAAATGACTATCTGTATTAAAAAAAAGTTTTTAATGAAATATTTTATGACTGATATGTAGGAAATCGTTGAAAACAGATTAGCACTTGAATTTAAAAAAGGCAGTAAATGAACTTGACTGCCTTTTTGCAAAGCACGGCAGTATAGACTCCCCACTTCTGTGCATAAACTAGTCCACCGACCACATGACCTTTGTGGGCGGCCCAAACTAGATGGCGCTAAAGCAGCCATGATCTCTGTTATACCAGCCGGTTTGAAACCATAATTAAAATGATTTAAAAAGCGGGAAATTTAAATTTTAGTGTTCAGTACAGTGCTCCCCTCCAAGATATCAGACTTGCGGCTCTGGTTCCAGGAAAAATATCTTAGAGAGGTACCCCCTATACTCTCAAAAGGTTATTATTTTTATCGCTTGACATAAGATAATTATTATTAACTATAAATACAATTATTAATTAAACTTAATACGACGAATATCACAATAATCTTGACAATCTATAAGTATATCTATGTATACATGTCTGGTAAAAATCTACGCCACATAGGCGAAAAGACCCGCACTACTCTTCCTTATAGATAAAGTGAGATAGAATAGATAGGGCGTTAAAGTAGGAGAGTTTTTTCCATTTGACCGTCCCACTGTTATCATAAGTGTGATAATTTCACGCCGCTAAGTTCCACAAATACTGTTGTTTTTATGAAATAGATCGACAACTGTAGCGACGAGCATTTGACATCTTTGTCTTATTTAAGGTGATTTTAGAGACCTCGGACTATGCCACATAGCGCCTTTCAATAGGTCAGACAAAGATTGAAATATTTCCAATAAAATGACAATACTACTCAGATTATTATTTTTGTTTAAGTAGTAAAACACATCAACTGTTGAAACAGATAGCACATCGGTTAAGAGTTGGGAATCTACTGCAAAAGTCTCGAGTTCAAATATTGTTTTCGACAACAACAATACTTTTTTCTTTTTTTTAATTCTTTTTTTCAATAATAATCATTATGAAATGTAAGTGCCCTTTAGGTATCGATATTAAGATTTGAACATTATTTGCGATGATGTCTAAAGGTTTTTGTTATTATTTATCTATATTTATTATTTATTATTATTTATTAACCTGGTAAATTAATTTGCTTTTATTTATTAATTTATTAATTTAATTGTATTTAACAATTATTTGTTTTATTTGTAATTTTAAAAGAAAATGATTATTTAATGTTTTATGTATAACTTTTGTTTTTGTATTATTTAGTTGGTGATGGCCTGACGACCGAAACAGGTAGCGTGTAAATAAATTTCAGATGGAAGATCATTTTGTTCTGTACACTCTTGGTATTATTTTAATATCGATAGCTAAAGGACACTTACATTTCATAATGATTATTATTGAAAAAAAGAATTAAAAAAAAGAAAAAAGTATTGTTATCGAGAACAATATTTGAACTCGAGACTTTTGCAATATTTTTTTTATTTTCAAAAGTCTTTATTAATTTAATAATTACATCGATTTTACAATCTATCTTAGTCTATAATATGCATATACCTCCTAGTTGTCTAAACTTTATGTAATGTATATATTCTATTTTCTATTTCTTGCTAATCATTATAACAATATACGGCTACCTGTATTTTTAATGATGACACATTGTACTTATACTAAACATAAAGGAAAAAATTATATACAAAAACCTTCTTAAGACTTTTGCAATAGATTCCCAACTCTTAACCGATGTGCTATCTGTTTCAACAGTTGATGTGTTTTACTACTTAAACAAAAATAATAATCTGAGTAGTATTGTCATTTTATTGGAAATATTTCAATCTTTGTCTGACCTATTGAAAGGCGCTATGTGGCATAGTCCGAGGTCTCTAAAATCACCTTAAATAAGACAAAGATGTCAAATGCTCGTCGCTACAGTTGTCGATCTATTTCATAAAAACAACATATTTGTGGAACTTAGCGGCGTGAAATTATCACACTGATGATAACAGTGGGACGGTCAAATGGAAAAAACTCTCCTACTTTAACGCCCTATCTATTCTATCTCACTTTATCTATAAGGAAGAGTAGTGCGGGTCTTTTCGCCTATGTGGCGTACTTTTTTACCAGACATGTATGTCAACAGCTGACTTATAGTAGCGGCTTGAGCGCATGCGCACAAGTAACACTGAGTGTAGTGGGAAAGTCGAATTGAGGGGAAATGATAGTCAAACGAGGGAAGGTAATATCTCACAGAGGGATATCTTAGGGGGGAGCACTGTATCTGTAATAAACTGCAATGGCGTTAATAAAAACAAATATATAACAAATTATATTTAATAGAAGAAATACATAAAAGTATGAATTATGAATAAAATTAAAGTAAACAATAAAAAAAAACTAAACTATAGGGAAAACTTTGTATACTACAACACCAATAGCAAAAATTGTTATTGATGATGTAATTACGCAGTTTTCGCTGCAACCTTCTCAAGACTTTCTGAGCACTTATTTCGCGGAGGAAGCGCTTGCAGTACCATGGAATACTGATCCAACAAACAGCCTCGACAATGCACGTTTTGACGGTTCCAAAATGCGAAACACAATTCAACCACGCGAAATCAATTTGCTCGCTAAGAGTAACAACAAACTTCTCCCGAAGCCCCGTATCCTTTAATTTGTTGGGCAATAGTTGCTCTATAAGAGCCATCCCGTGACCAACCGCAATCACTAACTGCGCTTACGGCGGTAGAATGAAAAATCGTTGTTTTCCGCACCAAGAGCGTTAATCCATGTTAAAAATCTGGAAAGTAACTTTCATTAATACAACTGTCTTCTTAATAATAGACTTAAATATCTAATATGCCCCGGAGGAAATATTTCTTTACAAAAGTCTAAATAAATGTGAGTAAGTCAGACTAACAGAATTATTCGAACTCTTCTGGAAGAGTTTATAAGTTATTCCACACTTCACAGACTTTTTGGAAAGAATAAGTCTGAAAAATATTGAGCAACTCTGAATAACTCTTCCAGAAGAGTTCGAATTTCTGTAGAAAACCCAACGTATTCAGAGTTTTTCAGACAATGTCAACGGTTTTTAGACTTTCAGGGAAAATAACACTTAATAGTAATCCAATTAAAATATTTCCACCAGGGTGCTATTGTTATAGTTTTGTTTTTGGTAATCAACTATTTATATACTTACTTTCTGCAATTTTTGGAGAAGCAGTGTAGCGGCAAATTTTCATCTCCAGCCTCACCACAAATTAAACATCTTTCTAAAATGAAAATTTCTTATAGAAGTTTTTCGTTATCAACATTGTGAGGAAAAATACTTACGGGATTTTGTTGGCATTATTGTAAGACAATTAATATGAATAATATTTACAAATACCAATTATATAAAGATAACAAACACTGAAAAAAACTATTCACTAGAAATCAAGATATGTATATAAATATGGAGTATTTCGCCATTAACAAGATAATCATCTACGTCACATGTTACTGAGGGAGAAATTGCTGATTTTGAACATTTTATATACGACGACCTCTGATTGCATAATTGCGTATACTTTTTAAGTATTTCTTCAATTAAATATAATTTGTTATATACTTATATGTTTTCTTCACGCCATTACAGTTTATTACAGATATTGAACATACAGTAGAATCTGGTTATAACGACGGCCAAGGGACCGGTGATATTACGTCGTACTTACCGGAAGTCGTACTAAACGAACAGACAATTTTTGTTTTTTATTAATCACATACATAATGTATTTATTAATATTTAGGTGACCAGCAGATAAAAAAATTACATTTAAATCAAAATATTTATTTCACATATGTCAACATACATACAAAATGTACTGGTGTATATAATCTATATAACTAACAACGAAACATCTAGTGTAAAAAGTCCGTAAATTTTGATTGTTTTTGATCTTTATTTCTATAGTAAGAAGTACGGACTGCATTGTGCAAACGAGACATAATACTTTTCATGGTGTCATCTTCAAAATTAGAATGGACAAACACATTTAGCACTTCTGCAGCTTTTGCAGCTTCAGGTACACTCGGAGTGACACAATTTTCTTCCAGGCCGTCGCCATTATTATCGTCGTTATCTTGGCTGTTGACGATAACATTTTCTAGAATATTTGCGTAAGTCGGCTTCTCACACGTTACGAGACCATCATCAATAGTAGAATATTGTTCAAGTTCTTCATTTCCTATGGGCAGTCCTTCATTCAGAGCTCTCGCCCAGACAGACAGCCGCACATCATCATCATCATCGTTGTCGCTAGCAACACTGGGACTATCTCGGACAAATCCAGCGTGTTTATAACAGTTAAAAATCGTCGCTGACGTAAGGTTGTTCCAGGCGTCATAAATCATTAGAATGGCATCCAGTATTGTGATCTTCGCGGATGTTTGACACCGTTGGTGTCTTCATTTGCATCAGGACTGGCGCCAGTTTTTAGAACCAGGTTTTTACGAAAGTTAGATTTTAACGCTCGAATTATTCCTTGGTCCATAGGTTGTAATACAGATGTTTAGAGGCAGGAAAATGAGAGTTATGCTTCTCCTAGAAGCAGGATCATTTTCTTCTTTTTAGTCAGTTCACGATCCCAGTCGCGTACCTATTTAATAAAAATATCAGATGTCATCCAGGCCTTGCGATTGCTCTCATAATCTACCGGTAGAGATCGTACATTTTTGAAACATCTTGGGTTCTTTGACTCGCCGATAATTACCAACTTCTTTTTTATTGTGAAACTTATGTTAGCTGCAACCATCACAGTTATTCTGTCTTTCGAAACTTAAAACTATAAAAATAACACGAGCAACAAGGAAAATATGGGGTATCTACGATAACATCTGCTGTTACTCTTTTAAAAATACATAGTATATATGATTAAACTTATTATATTATTATAATTATTGCATATTAATTATACGAATAATTAATTTGCAAATACAACCATTATCCTGTAATACAATATGTATACAGTTTTAAT
Organism: Meloe dianella; assembly: GCA_028455855.1. NCBI lineage: Eukaryota > Metazoa > Arthropoda > Insecta > Coleoptera > Meloidae > Meloe > Meloe dianella. The sequence goes on along the minus strand of JAPTHL010000046.1, from coordinate 731,644 downwards.
TCCGTATTCAGAAATTTACAATTTTTTGCCGGTGCCACTGTCTTTCTTCTCCGCCTACGCACTTGCCAAGTTTTTTATATTGGCGCTTGTACTAATCTCGCCAACCTCCAGCGATAAGTAAAAAGCCACGCCTATGTAGCACTTTGTGAAATTACCCGGTGCGAATTGGCAAGACCAACACTTTGGAGGCGGATCACTGTTATCCCCACACGCTCCACCCATGCGTCTAAATTAGCCATGTAGCCACGACAACAGGCATCCACATCCAGTGGCGTACGTAGTCTGCGTAAATATTATTGGTTAAATTAATTAAAATCGCCATTGCAGTTTTTAATATCTATTTTTAAATAAAAATCCGTTGAACCGCCAATTTTTTTTTACAATCTTTATCCATATTTGTGTCTACAAATGCAAGGAATTAACCGTCGACAGATATATCTTGTGATTCCCCGATAGATTACGTAAGTTGTCGGTCGCATTTTCATATTTATATATAAATAATAATATTCTTTAACAAGAATACTTTTAATTGCATCTGTTAAAACATGAAAATATTTGTTTAAAAATACAGTACCTATGTATAAAATAATATACATGTTATATTTTCTATTTTGGCGCTATTTTTATATGCCGCCAATATTTCACAGTTTGTATATATATTTGTTTCTGTAAGTGTTGAAAAATGAACACCTGCATAGATAAAAGGAGCACAATTCTTCAAATTTTCGATCAAAACAACAAATTAAAAAAAAAATTATTCATTAATTTCAATCAATTTCAACAACCATCAAATAATGTTATATTTATATATCTGTCAAGCTTGAATTATATAATTATTTATATAATTTTGGGGTATACACATAAATATAAAAAAAATCCCGGCGCCACTGGATGAAATTGGCTAACGCCATATTTGTAAGATTAATTCTATTGGTGATTATGTAATTAGTCCACGCCTAATAGGACGGCTGAATAAATTTTTTTGAAAAACCAAGTAGGCAAAATTGTGTTGGTCTAGCCTGGATGCACTATAGAAACTTTTATAAACAGTCTTGACAGTAAACCGGATGTTATTGTTTGTACCGAAACGTGGAAACTTGATTACTATAAGTACTACCAACTTGATAACTACACTGTGCACTACAACCATGGAGATGTCAACAAGGCAGATGGAGTGGTGATCTACGTCAAATCTACACTATCTTATACATTTACTACCGAGAATATAGGTCTATGTAAAATAATATCAATTACACTAAGAATTAATCAAATAATGTCCCTAAAAGTTACTGGCATGTATAGATGTCATGATATTAATGTTGATTGTTTTAATGTTCAAATGAAAGAATATTTGAATTCAAACAGAAATGTCAAACATCACTGTATTGTCGGTGATTTTAATATTAACCTGCTTAAAACGGACTTTATATCTGAAAAATTCATTGAAACTATGCTAAGTTCAAATTATGTCAATTGTTTTAGTGGCATCACTAGACCAAGTAATCAAGAGGGTTCTTGTATTGATAATATGTTTCTTAAATCTAAATTAGCTATCTCAAATTCTTATACATATACTAATGTTTTCACAGATCACTATCCAATTTTTCTAACAATTAACTGGCCAAAAGAAAATATCTCTAAAGCTCCCGTTACTGCCATTGACTATAACAAATTAAAAAAACTATGCGACAAAACTGATTTTAATTACATATTTGATATACAAGACCCAAATATAGCAATAGACGTGTTAATAAAGGAAATAAAATATTTAATTAAAGAAGCTACATTGAAAACAAAGTCAAATATATCTATAAATAAAGGCAAACTTAGTTTACCTAGGAAAAATTGGATAACTGAGGGTATTGTGAAATCTTGTAACACCAAAGAAACATTATATAATTTATGGAAACTCGATAAAAATAACACTAAACTTAAAGAAAATTATAAAACCTACTATAAAATTTTAAACGGGGTAATTTTAAGGGCAAAAAGAAACTATGATGCTGAACAGGTCGACAGGAACAGCGATGACAGTAGGAAACTATGGCAATACATAAATAATAAATTAGGGAGGAAAAACAAAGCAGATAATGACATTAAAAAATTAATATATAATGATAAAGAAGTAACTGATGCCAAAGATGTTGCTGATGTGTTTGTTGATTTTTTCAGCAGCATAGGGCTTAGTTTAGCTAAAAAGATTAATGTTGATAAAACTAACAAGAGCAGGACATCCGATTTAGTAGAAAACAATTGTAAATCAATATTTTTCAGACCTACAGATGCCAATGAAATATTTAAAACGATTAAAAATCTAAAAGATAAAGCGGGTGGTCTGGACGAAATTAATAGTAAAGTATCAAAAATCTCAGCACATTGTATTAGCAAACCTTTAGAGCATATCTTTAATTTATGCTTAACTGAAGGTATTTGGCCCAGTGCCTTAAAAACGGCAGTTATTGTACCCATCTATAAAAATGGTGATTACTGTGAGTCTAGTAACTATCGTCCGATTTCCCTGATATCAAATTTAGCCAAAGTACTAGAGAAACTTATACATTTTCGTCTGACTGATTTTATAACAGAATGTAATATAATTAATGAGAGACAATTTGGTTTCTTAAAAAACAAAAGCACAAGTGATGCTCATGCTGAGCTTATTCAATATATATATGACAACCTAAACTCTGATAAACGAACAATTGTCACCTTTCTCGATTTAGCTAAGGCATTTGACACTGTAAATCATGACATATTGCTGAACAAACTTGAAAGATACGGCGTACGGGGTGTTGCTAATAAATTGATGAAAGATTACTTAAAAAATAGAGTACAGACAGTAAAATATAAGGGAGTTTACAGTAAATATGAAAATGTAAAAATCGGTGTCCCACAAGGAACTATACTCGGTCCCCTATTGTTTTTATTGTATATTAATGATATTTTTAGTGCTGTAGACCAAAAATACCTACTATCATATGCTGATGATACTGCCATACTATGTTCAGGGGACAACTGGGACGTTGTGCAAAGAGATATGAACGGAGTCTTGAAAATTGTCCACTGCTGGCTAAGAAATAACCAGTTAACACTAAATGTGGGAAAAACTGTATATTTAACTTTCTCATGTTATAGTGATTCTATTCCAAAGACTGTAATTAGTATAAATAATGAAATAATTAGAAGAGTTGATAGCTGTAAATATTTAGGAATATATATTGATAGTTGTTTGAAATGGGATGTGCATATTCAGGAGACCGTGAAAAAAATTAAATACTTTCAATTTCTTGTATATAAACTGAGTCTTTCTATGGAACGTAGGGTACTGAAAATGATATACCATTCGTTATTTGAAGGTATCGTTAACTACGGTATTATAGCGTGGGGTGGTGCGTATAATAACGCTATCAAACCACTTTTTACTGTACAAGAACGAATTCTAAATAAAATAAAAATAGAGTGCAACCATATATTAAATATTAGACAACAATATGTACTTTGTAGTTTGACTAAATTTTTTAGCACATGTTTATATAAATATAATAATTATGAGGGTAGATCAAGGCACAAAATAATTCAAGGACCTAAAATAACGAAGACTAAATATCAAAACAGTCCACTGTATACAGCATTTAAATATTTTAATATGCTACCGTATGAAATAAAGAACACGCATATATTTACAAAAAAAAATTAAAAATAATATTAAAACATGGTTAATGTCCACTCAAAATCAACTATTAACTTTATAAAGAATATGTCACTTACGCTAGTCGTAAAATAAGTATTTAATAGTATGAAGTATCATAATTGTAATTTTAACAAAACTTGCACGATTCTGGTGCTCTTTTATGTTTTTCGCTTTATATTTCTTTTCTATGCTAAATGATGTATAATTACTCAATGTTAAGTATTTTCTGTTAAATAGGCATGTATGGTAAATAAACCGTATATGCCTATTAACTATTCCAGAACCTATGCACAGGGAACATTGTGTTCCCTCTATAGGATTTATATGTACGATGTATGTATAACTTTTCTGGTAAATAAATAAATAAATAAATAATAAATAAATAATGATGCATCTAAGTCCAGTAGTTATTTAATGTATTTACATGCAAACAATCTTTATGGTTGGACCATGTCACAACAATTGCCTTACAAGGAATTTAAATGGATTGATGACGTCAGTTCACTTAACGTGCAAGAAATTTCTGAAAATTCTAAAATTGGATATATTTTAAAAGTTGATATAGAATATCCCAAAAGTTTACATGACAGTCATAATGGAAAATCTGGGGTATCTACGATATCAGCTGTTATTCCTTTGAAAAACTTTCTTATTGTTGAAACTTTTTGTCGACGCCACTGTCTTTCGTCTCCGCCTACGCTTTTGCCAACTTGTTCGTATTTGCCCTTATAATATTGTCAACTACCCCTTGGCGATGAGTAAGAAGCCACGCCCATGTAGGACTTTTATGAAATTTATATAGGTTGTGGTGATTGGCATTTAAACTTCTTACATTAACATGTAAAATTAGTACATTATTAGATACAAGGACCTGATTTAACTTACTTAAACAGCTATACTGTTTTTCAATTTTTTCATTATCTTCACCGTAATTATCCATTGGTATGAGATGTTACTTGTACATTTGTCGATAGCGTAGTTTCTCTTGTTTGGCCAGGTATCCGTCCTAGGAATTTCGGAATTCTAGGTAACGTAGGATAATCCGTCATGTTCATAAGCTTTTGTAATTTAAATTTGATATAATCACATTTTGTTGTGTCATTTGGATGATGGTTAGTACACTTATCTTGTTTATATTTATCATTGTAGTATGCACAATTTACACATTTGATGATATCAGCTTGACAGCTAGAAGTCTCATGGTCACCAGAACACTTTAAACACTTTGTCTCATTTTGACATTTTTTACCACTGTGATTTAAACGACCACACTTGTAACATAGGTTTAGATTAAAGTCATCGACCACTTTGCAGCACTGATATCCTGTGTATAGTTTGTACTCATTCTTAACAATAGCACTGTATATTTCACTGTCCATATATTTATTATTTGCAACTGAATGTCGATGTGAACATTGTGTGATACCCCCTCTGATACCTCGTTGTATAAATGTGAACATATTAATATCTGTTAAAAGTTCAATTTCGATTTCGGTATATTTTAACATAGCATTCCAAGATAAACCCGGCGATGTATAATAATGACAGGGATCCAGCTCATAAATTTGGTGACAAACTTTACGAAAATTTTCAAAAATGTCTGTTAATAATAATACATCAGTAATTAAATATAATTTCAAATATTCTCATATATTTTTACAGTTAAACTCTTTCCAAACTTTTTGAGCATGCTCATAATCTGTATCAGAAGAATGGGGGTATGAAAGATCCAGCCGCGTTACAACAGCAGATAACAGTTGTTAATTTTCCTCTTTCCGTGCTTGATATTATACCCACCTGTTTCTTTCCAGATTTTGACAAAATCTTTGGAGGCTTACTACTAGTTGCATGAATGCCAGTTTCATCCATGTTGTAGATTCTTGTTGAATCAATGCCATGTTTATTGATTTCTCTTTCCAACAAATCATAAAATCTTTAAACTTGAGGCTTGTTGAAACCTCGTGCTCCTGCAATTGATGTTGGCCCTGGTTGTCTAACAACCAAATTAGGGTGGCGTTTTTTAAAACCTGGATACCAATCATTTCCAGCACAGCTGTCTTTAAAAGGATGAACGATATTATTATGTTCTGCATATTGATACACTAGTTTCAAAAATTCATGTTTAGTCAGGCCATAAAAGAGATCATCGACCTGAAATATATACTCCCGTAATTCAGCTTCTTGAACATCGTTAAATACTCTACGATATCGTCCCAGATTTTTACTACGACTGTTTGCTTTTAGATGTCTTTGTAAGGTAGAAAGAGGAATAGCATATTTTTTAACAGCCGCAGAAACCGAAGTAGTTCTAGATTCTTCCATCGCATTTTTCATTGCTGTTTCACACCAGGCCGCCTGATTTGTTTTTCTTTTGTATTAATTCACCATCTATAAACAATACAGAGAAACTAGATACCCACTTTGCCCGACAGCACAATATTTACTTGAAGGATTATAACTTGAAACACAAAAAAGAAAAAATCCGGAATGACCATCGTATTTTATAGGTAGATAGTATCAGAATAACATAATATTATTGACAGTAAAAAAAATGAGCTGGTTTTTAATTAGTTACAAGTTACGTACCGTCAGTTTTTTTAATTAAATTCACCAATTTTTTATATTGTGTCTGGTTAAGCTATGTCGCTTAGGGTGTCCGTTATTTACCAAATTGATTTTTGAGTTTGCAGCGCCCCTACAATTTTTAGTGTATAACCCAAAAAGAAATATCAGACCCATATAAGTCCTTAATATTGATAATAAACCGTGCCACAAAGACGATTCATTTCCCATTTAAACAACATGGGGTTTTTGTACTTTTAATGCTTTACAAAAAATTATCAGTAATTTTTTCGATAAATTCGCTTGCTTAAAAGTTATTCAAGCTCAAAGTTGAACCTAAAATAACTTATTAATTTTCTTTGTATTTTGACCGAAAAACTATCATTAATTATATTACAATTTATTCCTTATTGCAAAAAATATCTAGTTTTCACTGTATCATAACTAAAATTAGTGTTGAATATTCTGATAAGCAAATAATTACCGGACGGTGTATGCCAAGCTTAAAATATTACAATTTATTGTTAAAAATGTGACAGATTTAATGAAATTTTTAACTCATTGATGAACAAAATTTATTTTATCAAACATCCTTTGGTGGCATTTGGAAATTTTTTCTTATATTCACTTACAATTTGAATAACATACTGTTTTTGATCTTCGTCCTTAGCTAAAGTATTAATATATTCTTCAGTTAGCTTGACAGCTCGCTCTGCAGAATCATTGACCACTTTTAGATGCTTTACAATTTTCAAACCTTTTAAATAATCTGGTTGATTTGACCATGTAGTATCATCTAATAGAAGAAAATTTGTATCGATACCAAATCTTTCGAAAAATTTGACAGAATTAGAATTAATGAAATAATCAACGTTTTTGTCAAGAAACCAATCAAAATTATCTGAATTGAAAATAAAACGTTTAGGAAAGTCAAGTTGATCCTCTTCGCTTGATGTCAAAGCCGCCACCATTCTCTGCATTACATCAGAGGAAATACTTTTATCAAAAAATGATAAAGCTGCTGTTTCAGGACTTAAATATCATAAATGGTTTCTGAAATTCGCCAAAACTGCTGCGGATAATTTTTTATCGATTGTTTGATATCTATAAACTGCTTTAAGAAATTCCAGATCTTGATTCGGAGCAGTTGCGGCTAGCGGTGCCGTATACCAAAATGGAACGTATGCAAAAACAATAAATAAAGAAATTTCTAGAAAACTTTTTTCGTCTTCCTTGGTTAAATTGAAACAGTTTCGGAAAATATAAATTTTTAAACAATAAATTGCGTTGGACATCCATCGAGCGTGGTGGAATGCTCCAGGTTTATAAAATTTTTTTATTTTCAGAGTCCATTGTGCCTAGAAAGATTTTACTCAATTCCAAGAGTTCTCGATAGTCATCACGTGGTAACATAGTATTTAAAAACTCATCAATTTTTTCAGTCACTTCCGGTATTTGATCTCGTAATATCTTCTTTAATTTATTTTTCTGTACAGACTTATATTTTGTTGTATCGATAGAGCTCCATTCACTTTGAAATTTTTTAAATAATGGTACATTTGGTCCGGTTGTTCCTGGCATTTTTGTAAAGTGTACACAGGATAATACCAATTCATATATGTGGTGTCTACAGGGGAGGTATAACAAATCTCTTCAAGTTTTCGTTCTAAAATCACTGCAGCTCCGTTCCTCCAACCAAGGTTATAAGCAGTCGTATCACAGCAAAGTGCTTTAATGGAATGGTTTAAACCCCACTCACAAATAATGTTGAAAATTTCCTTTGCTTGAGTAGACCCACATCCATCAGGTAATGCAGGTACACCAAGGATTTTTTCTTGTCCATTACTAGTAATCAAAATAGGCAGCCTTTCAATACGTTCACAAGTCATACTATCTGGGATTATTTAGTTTACCGTCCCAGTGTATAACTGCAGCATCAATTTCAGTTTCGTTAAACAGTAGTTTAATTTTTTCAGCCATTTTCTTCCGTACATTAGATCGTATCTCATGCAAAGACGACTTATTTAACACGAGATCACGTGGGTCAACTCCCATAGCTTGTGCCAAAGCTGATGTAAGACGGACTGATTCTCTGTAAGAAATATTACAGTTGTCAAACGCCGCAACTACATCTTCTGTGAGGACGTTGATAGTTCCTCTGAGTTGTTTTGATTCATAATGTCGCCCAGTTGCCTCAAATTCCGATACAGAAGTTGATTGCGAGTTACTTAAAGTTTCTCCGCTAGATTTTATTTCACTAATGGTTTGTGAACTGCTACGCGTATCAGTATCTGTTGCACAACAAAAACATCGCAATTTAATAATATGACAAACACTTTGATGATTTTATAAAATAAAAGCACTTCGTATTACCAGATATTTTTTCTGGACTCGCCATAGCGTTATCTATCACTGCAAATGATTGAGTTAAAGGCGCATTTCTAGGGGAGTCAACGTTTTGCAGCTGATTCTCAGAAGATGAAATAAGTGTTTCTGTAATTAAATTATTCAGTATTGATAAAATTAAATGAAATTTATAATTGAACTGCTTTATTATTTTCGTATTACCGGATTTCGGCGACAATTCAATATCAGTTGCGATGCAATTTAAATGTAAAATCCTTTGAGTTCGCTGATCAATCAAAAACTTTTGTGCCTCATCACCTACCATTTCAAGAGTCTCACTATGAGCGATATCAAATAATTTGTCAAGAATAATGCATAATTCTTGTTCTTTTGTTTTATTTTTTCTGTTAGCAATTTTTTGCACTTGTCTGTAGTCTGTATAAAGCTTATTTAATTTTGCGACACATCGTGAATTATCTTGAGTTGGGATCTCCGCTTTATTCCAATTTTTTTAAATTTCTAATACAACAATCAAACAGCTGTCCCCTGTTGATTGTTTATGATCTCTTGTCTGATGAAATAATAGCTGCAGGGCTTCTTTATTAGTAGCTAATTTTTTATCACTTAGAGTTTCTATAGTTTTACCGATTAAAAATATATTTTTTCTTAAATCCCTACACTGATTGTCACTCATCATGAATAACAATTTAATTAGAATTCTAGGTTATGACTGTTTGCAAAATTATAATAATATAATATTTGATACTCTGTATAGGATCTACTTACACGTTTATAACCAAATTTTTCTTCAATGCGCGTGCGTAACTATAAGTTTCATTTTTTCATTCAAATAATTGTAAATACAAAATTTTTAGTTTATCGGACTTCTTCTTAATAAATTCTACTTTCGTCTTTTCAATAATTTTGACAGACCCAACAAAATAGCTGAATCAGATTTTTTGCAATAAAGAATAAATTGTAATATAATTAATGATAGTAGTTTTTCGGTCAAAATACAACGAAAATTAATAAGTTATTTTAGGTTCAACTTTGAGCTTGAATAACTTTTAAGCAAGTGAATTTATCGAAAAAATTACTGATAATTTTTTGAAAAGCATTAAATTTACTACAAAAATAATTGATTACCGCAGATTTGTATGAGCTGACTGAGGAACAAAAAAAATGTTTGCAAAAAGTACAAAAACCCCATGTTGTTTAAATGGGAAATGAATCGTCTTTGTGGCACGGTTTATTATCAATATTAAGGGCTTATATGGGTCTGATATTTCTTTTTGGGTTATACACTAAAAATTGTAGGGGCGCTGCAAACTCAAAAATCAAATTGGTAATTAACGGACACCCTAAATTGTCGCTACACCGATACTCCATTGGGTCGGATTGAAACTCGGGAATGTTCGAGTAATCACGGCGCATGCGCACATCAGCACTCGCGAGTCATCCGCTTTAGGCCACTCTCCCCTATGCTTTGTTAACCTTTGTTTTAATTCAGGTACAACAATTTCTGTTGCTGAGTTTAAAAATTTCTCTTTATTCAAATTGATATCATCATTGTTTTTATATATAAAAGTTTGCATTCTTCCTTTAAAACAACTCTTTACAACACTTAATTCAGATGAAAATGGTTGACACGATTTTAAACGATTGTCTAATGTACAATTCGTTATCACACATTTCCATTGAACACGATTGTTACTGTTGATGATGATGATGGTGATGGTAAACAGACAAGTTGTTTAATGTTTCTATCACCTACAATCAAAATCAATTGAAAAAATAAGCTCCTAAATTTAAAAACAATTATATGTACCTTTTATTGAATGAACAACTTTCACATGTCGCTTTAGTGAAAAACTTGTCGCAAACAATTTATCACAAATATGGCACTGGTTTTTCGATTTCGGCAGTTTGTTTAATAAAATACAAATCACTGCTGTCAGTACGACAGTATTTGGTAAACTAACCAAAACTCCGGTAGCCAGCTCTAGAATATGCTGGAGCTATGACGGCACCTCATTTATCAGATACTCAGACTATTAAGATCAAATGAGTAATAGAGGAGCTCTAGAATATACTTCTTGTCTGATTAAAATCATAGAAAATATCCCACATGCCTTATAGCTTTCTAACTTCTGAGTTGTGGACATATACTGCAGGTCTTCTTACAGATCTTTTTATAACGCCGTCATAGGTTATAAAAGCACCAAATTTTATTTTGTAAAACTGACAAATTACGCTATAACTTTGTCACCTGACCAATTGTTTCACTGATTCGCTGCTCGATTTCAGCACAGTTGGATTTCTGTTTATATATCGCGAGTTACATGCGGTACCCCGTCTTGCTTTGCCTTTTCCTGCAATCGTGAAATGACGCCGTGGCCTTTGAGATCGAACTTCCGTCTTGTTTCAAAGGGTTTTGAATTGATGTGGGTTTACTAGCTTGACTCCATGGGTAATTCTAAATTAATTTGTTCTCCAATTAGTCACCTTACATTGATGCTGTGCGTTGTCCCAGTTTGGTGTCGGTATATTCTTCGCGCCGATGAACACCACCATCTATTGGAGTTAAGAGTAGGCATAGATAAGGTCTGTATAAGCGAAAACTAATAGATCTTATTCTGTAATATCCGATTGCTGTTCTACGTCAATCATTCCTTTGCTATTTAATAAATAAATGCAACCAACTAAATTACTGAATAAACCCAAAGTATGCAGTAATATAAGAGAAAAAAAATATGTTGCTGGTTGTAATTGAAAATAATCCATAGATTGGACTAATTTTTAAAGGAATTCGAAGCAACATGATTTTGATGCAGTATTGCGACCTAACAGCTCACTAAGTCATTTCATAGAGATACATGCCAGTTGGATGGTATTCACAATAGTTCTGTTGCTATGTTTTTAAAACTATTTATCAAAAATTAAACGGTAGTTTTATGATAACATTGATGAAAAACTTCAGTCTTCTGAATCTATGTTAGCCATTTACGAGCGATATCTATCAGTCCTGGACGAGTGCCATTCTTTTTCATCCCTTCAGAAGCCATGGTCATTTCTCAATGTAATTGCGGGCCTTCCAAAATAGATAATTGGTATTCTAGGAAGTTGTCAACAATACCAGGGATCTCTTGGGTTTTACTTTCGCCGAGTTCAGGAAAGTCATCTCCTCCATGTTTACCTAAAAGTCGATTTGGTTGAGTAACTTCATCCAACAAGTATGCATTTGAGAACAACCCTGTGCACAGGTGCACAAACATCAGCCCAGTAATCTGGCGTGACAGAAGCAATTGCTTCACTTGCAAGTTGAAGAGCTCCGTTAATTTTTAATGTATGTTTTTGGTAGCCACCACGGTTTTCTTTAGATCTATATTTTTTCCATTGGGCTGAACCGACTTTTTTAATCAATATCTGAAACGTATATAATAATTTCGGTTTTGTTTTGTTTTACGATCGCATGTAGCTCTGGTTTAGTTTGTTGTGAACAATAATATGGTCACGAGGTTTTTCCTTATACACAGTCACAGAAATAAATTCGCCGAGAACCTTCTCCAGTGGAATTACAACAACAGGAGTACCAATATCAAGTGCAACGAATTTCTCAACTGAGAGTAACGTGACGTGTAGCGAAGATTTGGATTTCAGCTTAAATCACGATGGGCAAAATAGTTAATTAGCAGACGTCTATTGTCATCTTTGACATATTTGAAACCTAAGTCTTAAAGGGTACGCCAATCTGGACAGCCCGTCTAAATATATTTCCTTCATCTTTATTTTGTATAAAATAGTGTCCAGTGTCACTAGTTTTTTTAAAACAGCAGGAAGCTTTTTTAAAAAAATAAACATTAACTTGCATAAAAACCCTCTTTGCCAATGGAAATAAAATGGAAAGATCTTACTATGCTCCACCATGTCGTAAATCACTTCACGGATTTCATTCTCACATTCGTATCTTATATCTTCATTGCACTGTTTTTTTTTGAATTTCAAAGGTCTAATGTGATCCATTGAAGCGTCTTTGGATTTTATCAATAAACCGTTTAATTGCGTAGCATTAATTACATCTATATGCCTATGTTCAATGTGCATAAATTATATTTGTTAATAGTATATCAATACTACCACCATTACTATCTATAATTAACATAACTTAATTAATCCATTAATTACAATGAAACTTCGACCTGACCTGACCTACCCGTATGCGTTGTTTTTTTTTATAATTATTAGAGATAACGCTATGGAAATTAGGAATCATAGAATGGTTAATTTTTAAATTATGTTTTATTGTTTAATTTTAATAAGACAGGTACAACTCAGCTGAACCAAAATTTATATTCAGTATATTTGTTTTGTGCGTGGCACACCAGACCATTATTCTCCATGAGTAATACAACATTTAGCGGTTTTAATATTTTCTTAAGGTGGATACGAGCATTTGCACAAATAAAAGATCATCTCATTAAGCCTTATTACAGTATGCATCGTAAGATCGTCTTACCGCTAAAGGAAAGGGGTGCACATACACACACGGAATTGAATTCCTCCGTAGATAATTATTCAACATCTTTGAATTTGAAAGTAACTTAATAGCAAATGGGTAAAATAGAAACGCAAGTGGATTAAATGTATGTCAAAGGTAGTTCGTCCAAAGTGATTATATAATTTATTCTTACTAAGGGGGTCGTTTCGATCTCTTTATATAAAAACCATCACTAATCGTAATGTCTAAATCAAAAAGAGATACATCAATAAACATAATAAGAATTTGTTTAATTATTGTTCGTTTATAAAAAGTGAAGATAACGTCGAATTAAAAAAAAGCTCTTAAAGAATGTACATGAACACTTGATTGAAAAAGTTTTCAGCTTGCTTGGATGTTGAAGATTTACTTACATACTTGTGTTAAAAAAAAAATTAAAAATTGCAATGAATGGTCGTAATAATTTATGAAAAAATATTAATTCTTAAAAAGACAGTACAATTGTCTATCTCGTGCATTGTCGTGCAGCAAGCGCCAATTTCCTCTTTCACGATATTCTGATCGAACACCAAACGTTTCAAAATACCAAAATAAAACACAGCAGTAACCGTCCGATTAGGTGGAACGAACACTTTGTGAATTATTCTCTTCGACTCGTAGAAAAACATTATTTTAACATTTGGCTTCTGAAACGGGTGCTTCCATTCTGCATTTTGGCGCTTGGTTTCTGGATTGTATTGAAAGCACCACGTTTTATCACCAGTCACAATGGTTTTTGGAGTATGGAGAACATCCCGAGTAAAATTATTTTTTTTTCAAAATCTACACGTTTTTCGCACGCTTTAAGATTACTATGAGATCGACAGTTTCCGCACACTGTGGCATAGGAAACTTTTCTGACACCATAAGGAAATTTTTTTCACTAAGATAATTTAAAACTCAATTGATTGTGAATCTTGCAGACATTAATTAATTTTTTGAATAATATAATGACTAGTAAATAGTGATGAGCAAAGCAAGACCATGACCAAGTCTCGAACAGTCTTGGACTTGGTCTCGGTCTTGCTTATTCAGTCTTGGTCTTGCTCAAATACGTCTGGTCTTGGTCTTGGTCTCGATCTTTCTTATTCAGTCTTGCTCTTGGTCTTGCTCAGTAGTATGGATACGCGGAGATCTGACCAATGTGCATTGTGAAGTTTCAGTGTAGATCTGGTTGCATACTGATTTTAACATGCGCTACATTTGAACCTTCCATGCGCTACATTTAAAGGTCGCCATTTTAGCACTACATTTAAACCCGACATGCGGTACATTTAATTTCAGCCATGGATTGGCTACGGAAGATATTTTTTGCAAATCCAATCCACTGTTGCGGTAGTGAAATTTTTGTTTTTAAGGGAGCTCTGAAATTGGAACAAAAATAATGAATATATTAGCTCTAAAATAGATGTATTTGAGTAATTTTTTTTAAAGCTACTACTTTAATTTGAAGCTAATAAATGAATTTGAATTCGTTTTAATTTTCATTAAAATTCCACAACCTCTTTTTATAATTTTTACGATATAGGAAGCTTTGAAACTACTGATACCTCTACTTTCTTATTTAAGAAAAATGATATCTGACTATATACAATTATATTAACACGGTTGGAAAATTTTTATGTGACATAAATTCTGGGTAACAATATCTTTGATTTGTTTTTCTATCTTTTTGCAAAATTATTTGCTTCTATTTATACAAGATTATTCGATTATTTCCCATTACTTATTTTCCCAAAATACCTACTTTTCATTCACTTTCATTTGTGTGATTTCACTTTATTACCTGTTTTTCATTTTTAGTGACATTTGTTTCCCATAACACTTTAAAAATCATACTACACGAGTTGGGAAACGAGAGAAAGTTCTAATTAGTGATATTCAGTTAAATCCAAGATTTTGGAAGACCCTTCATTGTTATTCTTAGCGAAAAACTATAATAAATTAATCTTTACAACCTAAACAATTACATGGTCTGGAATTTTCAAATTTTTTGATTGAATGCCTATTTATTACAAAAACACAAATGTATGATTTTTTACTTTTCTATCACACCATTCAAAACTCTTTAAACAATTTAATAATTATTTTAAAATAAATAATGTTTTTCTTTCTTTGATTTGTATAACTTTGATTGATTAATTAATTTTCGTAAATTAATAATTTCACTAATTTTTATCTATTTACTTTATTTATTAGCTCTTCATTTCTTCGAATTTTATTTAATACGTATAAAAAACATTTATCTACATGGCACTTACAATATTTATTTATTTATTTATAGTCTGGATCTTTTTGAAATCCAAGAAATGAATTTGTAAACATTATCATAGAACCTTTGGGTGTTGGTGATTTTTATTTAAACACCCAATGTTTACTGTTTACAAGGAATGTTTTTATTTACAATTTCTACAATATTCGATTTTTGTTATGACAATTTCAGTTTAACATTTGTTGCTTGAATATTGTTATAAAAATAACAGTTGTACAAGTGTTGGTTGAGTGTTGCTATGAAAATAACAGTTGTACAGTTGTTGCTTGATTATTGTTATGAAAATAACAGTTGTACAGTTGTTGCTTGGTTGTGCTAGCTTCGTCGTTTGTGGGTGGAAGTCGAATGAATCTCTCTTTTTTTTGGTGGAGGGGAAATGCGTTAAGCACCTCTCACGTATGGTTCTACCCACGTGAGGGAGTGTGGGATTCTGAGTCCATCTGGACCCCATACCCACTAAAACCACTCATTTTTTCCGGGTATGTGTCCGTTACCCTTATTTTCCTCATCTGGACAGTGGTCTACCTGTGAACAAAACAGAACACAGTTAGTTTCATGTATGGATGGACAAGTGGTACCTGTTAGTGCTGGAGGAGTGTTATTTATGGCCTCTTTACGCGCCAACGTCCTTCCTCGTCATAGTCGAGAGCAGGGGTGGGCAAATATTTTGATTTCATTGCAGATGAAAATTTGACCCCGGGCCAAACAGTTTTTTTTCTAATTTTAAGTATAATTTTTGCTAAGGATGTCAAGGAATTTTAAAACCAACATTTTTAAATCAAAATATTTATTTATCGAGTCATTTGAATAATAAAATTGAAAAGAAAATTTTTAAGCATTAATATCAGATAATTATCAAACTGTACAATTATCATACAAAGGTGTTATTAAAAGTATTACCACTATCATCTATGCTTAATAGATCGAGTCACAAAAAACATGAAAAACAAATGCTGGCATCACTGTGGTGATTTACATAAACTATTAATTTGACAGAACGTCTTCTTAAATTGTCAATTTCTTAGATCAAATATTTCACTTCATTAAACATAAACAAGTAATATGAAAGAAAGATAAGTTATGTTTTATGAAGAAAAAGGTAACTACAATAAAATATGTATGTTGAAATGAAAACAAATCTTCCAATAATATTAAATTGATCAGATTACAAAAACTGTTCTAATGACATTTGCCTTTTGACATATTATAATTTTCATAGCTAACATTCAGTAATTTTTGGAAAAAAAGACATAAAACAATAAACAATAAAATGAATGAAAATTAAAAAAAATAATTTTAATAACAAATTTTAATGACTAAAGTGAAATTTTTTAGCATCACCAATAATTTTTTGAAAGTCTGGTGAAAATTTTGTGGTTGAAATTCTTAACACTGCTTTTAAATGTTCATCACTAATACAGGATCTGAACGTATTTTTATTAAAATTCATTAATGAAAATGTTTGCTCACAAATGTACGTTGATCCAAAAATAACGAACATTTTTTTGGCTAAAGTTTTTAAATTAGAAAATTTATCAGAGTCCAAAGATTTATAAAAGTAGCATATTTCTTCACATTTATAAAAGTCTTTTAAATTATTATTGCAGTGTAAGTCTATGATTTCCAGTTGAAATTCACTTGGTATTTTTTCAAGGTCTACAGAAAATGGTTCATGAACAATCGACAACAGATTTTCTATTTTACCGAAATCCTCAAATCTCCTAGAATACTCTTCGCTTAATTTAGTAATGATATCCAAATATTTAGTCATTTTTTTCTTGGAAATATTCAATGTTTTTACTGTTGGAAAATGATCTAATCGTTCTTGTGATAGTTGTTTCTTAAATAAATTAAGTTTTAACTGAAATGCCTTTACATTCGTGAGAAGGTTGTATGCATATTTATTATTTCCCTGCAACGCTACGTTGAGGACATTTAAATGTGTAATTATATCGAGTGCAAAAGCAAAATCACAAAGCCAGTTATGGTCGTTAAGTTCTGGAAAATCGGATATGTTTTTCATCTCTAAAAATAGATTTATTTCATTTTTCAATTCCCATATCCGACGCAGAACTTTTCCCAAGCTTAGCCAACGAATGTGGCTGTGATAAAGAACATCTGTATACTCGGAATCGAGATCCCGGAGAAAGCTAGTAAATTGTCTATGATTCAAACCCCTTGATCGAATAAAATTAATTAGCTTAACAATACGAGATGTAACATGTTCAACCTGTAGCACGTTTTTACATAAAGCCTGCTGATGTAAAATACAGTGAATTGTAATTAGTTCCTTATTACTTTCCTCACTAATTTTGTCCTTAATTTTCTTCCCGAATGTTTGCCGGTTAAACTTGGTGCTCCATCAGTAGTCACACTCACTAGTTTATTCCATGGTAATTTATATTTGATTAAGCAATTCTCTACTTGTTCAAAAATATCATTTCCAGTTGTTTGATCCTTCATAGATTCCATTGATAAAAGTTCTTCGATTATGTCAAAATCAGGGGTACATGCTCTTATAAAAATTAATAATTGAGCTGTATCCCTCAGATCCGTACTCTCATCGAGAGCTATTGAATACCATGTTATCGATTGTAGTTTTGCCAACAGTTGCATATTCAGATCATCACCAATACATTCAATTCTACGTGTTATTGTCCGTCGAGATAAACTTACATTCTGTAATTTATTTTTAATACTCGGACTTACAATATCAGCAGCTACAATCATGCATTCCTTAATATATTCACCATCAGAAAATGGTTTATTTTTCTTTGCAATTATATGGGCAATCACATAACTCGCTTTTGTAGCATCTTCTTCTTCCTTAGTCATCCGCGTAAATGTATTTTGTTGCAAGGATAAATTCTGAGCTAATTTATCTGCTGCTTTGGATCGAGCTTCCGAATTTAATTCTGAGTTATATCCTTTATGTTTGGAATTGAAATGCCTTTTAATATTATATTCTTTTAACACTGCAACACTATCGTGGCAGATAAGACAAATAGCTTTATTGTTAACAGTAGTAAAAAAGTATTTTGTTTTCCATTCTTTGTTCCAAGCACGGTTTTCCACATCGACCCTCCTTCTCTTATTCATTTTGGATGTGTTATTTATTGTATATTTTTTTAAATATTTATAATAATTAAGTCTCTTTTATTAGTATGTAATTACGACTTTTTCAACACGAATCAGAAACAACACTTTCATTTGATAAACAGTCAAAAGGCAGTTGTGTTTTGAAGATCAAAGTTTTAATATAGATATGTTAACGTGACAAAACCAACGAACAAAGTGATCAGCAAACTAACTTACTATAGTTATAAAAAGAAAGTGTTACGCTTTCAGGAAATTTCTTTTGTCAGTTAAGTTTATTTTTGCAGAAAGCATGGCACCAATAAAAAATAAATCATATAGTAATAGCAAGTCGATCAAACGTTACTTGGAATTGCAACAATAAATTACAACGGACAAAAACCCGCTGTTTTTTTATAACTTTTGAGAAACTTAGTTCAGACTCTTCGAATTGGAAAATATGTTAAGCAAATACATCAGTTTCAGTTTCATTATTTCTTTAGTGTTTTACGATGCATGCACCCAAAGTAGATCTATATCTGCTTTTATTTCGTTTAATTTTCGGCGAATTTATTGCGGAAAGATTTTTCTCCAAATTAAAATTAATATAAAATAACTTGCATTCTACTATATCGCAGGAGAAAATGGCGGCTTTAGATTTAAGTTATTTTGTTTATTCATGCAATAATGTGATATAATAAGTATAATAACTAATAAAATTGTGCGACTATTATACATACTGTAATTGTATAATTATCATAATTATATTTTCGAATAGGAAGCGCTAAAAAGAGCGGTTGTCCGGGAGAAAATTTTGGCTCCCACCGGCCCTGATAATGTGTATAAGTATTGCTTAATATATTTTATCTAAAATTTTTTATGCACCAATTTATGTTAGACAAAAACTAATATTTGTGTTTTTAATAATAATATATACAATGCTTCAGGGGCCAGACAAAATTCTACCGCGGGCCGGATTCGGCCTGCGGGCCGCCATTTGCCCAGGTCTGGTCGAGAGCCTCTCGGACAAGACGATTGGGATGGTTGGAAAGTGTGGAGAACGCCGCATGGAGATACTCCTTCACAGCCGGCATCTCTGCCTCTCTGTGTAGTTGTGTGTGTCTGACAAACCATGGTGCATTAAAAGCCGACCGGAGGAATTTGTTCTGAAGTATTTGAAATCGGTGGATGGAAGACTTGTGAGTGTGACCCCAGGCCAGCGAGCCATACGTGAACGTGGGTCTAACGATAGATTTGTACACGTGAAGCTTGTTTTTGATGAATAACTTGCTACGGTGGCCAGTTAACGGATAGAGTTGGGAAATGACATGTTTAGCACGATTTTCTGCATATCGGATGTGGTTCTTGAAGGTTAGTTGTTTGTCAAAAACGACACCTAGATATTTTGCTTCCGGCTTCCATTGTATAGGTCGGTCATACATTTGGACAAAGGCGTGTGGTTGTACTGATTTACGGGTGATAAGAAGTGCCGTGCTTTTGTCGGGGTTGGCCTCAATCCGCCAGAGGCGCAACCAAGATTCTATGTTATCCACTGCTGTTCGCAGTTTGGACGTGACCTGATATGGATGTTTAGCTCTAGCAATGATGGCCGTATCATCAGCGTAAATGGCGAGCTGAGTAGCTGGGTCTGGGACTTTTGGAATGTCGGCCGTGAAAATGTTGTATAGAAGCGGTGAAAGAACAGAACCCTGTGGGACTCCTGCTTCTATGGGATGGACTTCCGAAAGGTGTTTGTGAATTTTTGCTCTGAATGTTCTGTTTGAAAGAAAAGAATGGATGAGGTGCACCATGGCTGAGGGAATGCCTGACTGATCTAATTTATAAATCAGACCATTGTGCCAGACTGAGTCGAACGCCTTGGAGATGTCTAGAAAGACGACGCCTGTGATGTACGTCCAGTCGAGACTGACGGAAGCATATTCGGTGAGACGGAGCAGTTGATGAACAGTAGAGTGTTGGGACCTATAACCGAACTGTTCATCTGGAATGATTTGTTTGTCAGAGACTATTTCTGACAAACGTACGTGTCTAAGTTTTTCGATTATTTTTCCGACGTTGGACAGACAATAAGCTAATTGGCCGGTAGTTCTGAGGGAACTTCCGGTCCCTGCTGGGCTTGGGGAGAAAGATCACAGTCGCGGTTTTCCACCGTGATGGGAAGTGGTGTAGCCTGAAGACTGCATTGGAAATACCCGCCAAGGCAGCAATTGCCTTTGGCGGTATGCATTTGAGGGCTCGATTGGTAATGTGATCTGGACCTGGGGATTTCTTAACGCGAAGTGCGCTAATTAATTGGCGGATTTCCTCTGTTGTGGTGGGACGAATGACAGAGTTGTCGGACTTCCGGAGTATCTCCTTGACCTTATCGTCTATCGTTTCGACGTGCTCCACGTCGACGTTCTTCCAGTTGGGCCTGCATTGCAGTTCCAAGCTGTCAGCGAACGCCTCTGCTTTCTCTTCGTCTATGTAAACAATGCCGTTATAACCATGAATCGGTAGTGTTGGTTTCCTTTCACTGCAAAGAACTTTGGATATTCTCCAAAGAGAGTTGTCCGCGGGTTCGAGTGAAGAGATCCTGGCATCCCATTCCGCATTCCGTAGATCTAGTAGCGAGTTCCGGACTTTGCTGGTGAGCCTATTCGCTTGAATTCTGTCCGTTGGGTTTCCGGATCTATGGAACCGTCTTCTAGCACGGTTCTTTTCGCGAATGAGATTGATTATTTCGACAGGTAATCTCCACCGCTGCCTGTATTTTGAAATTTCCCGAGTGGATGCATTCAACGCTTCAGTGACTTTGATTTCAAAATTACTGACTGAGTTTTCTAAATCTTCCGCGGAATTTATGAGTGTGATCGGTCCAAATGTGTAGGTGTTGGTTGAATTTACTCCAGTCAGTGGAACGGTTAGTGACTCTATCATAAAGTTGATCGTTTGCTTCGTTCCCGATATGCATTAAAACGGGGCAGTGATCCGAGCTGAGCTCATTTACCACAGTGAGATCAATTTGGAAACTTACGTTGTTTAGAATTACTATGTCGAGAATTTCGGGAACTCCAGTCGCGGCATGATAGTATGCTGGCTCAGAAGGAGCTAGAACTTGATAATTTTTGTCAAACGCGTGTTGGTTCAGTATACGCCCGTTTCTATCGTTTCGCCTGCTGGACCAAAGTATGTTTTGGCGTTAAAGTCTCCTGTGGCAACGACCAACGCTCCTAGTTGAAGAATGTTGTCGAAATCAGAAGTTTCTATAACCGCTGAAAGCGGATTATAGCACGCGGCCACGACTACTGAACCATTAGCCGTGGTAATTGTGACGGCTGTAGCCTCAACGCTACGACATTCCGGTGTCATCACGACGGAGTGAACGATATCATGGCGCACATATATGGCTGTCCCTTCTCCAGGACCAGCTTGTCGGTCGTTGCGATGTAGCAGGTAACCCTGTATGTTAGGGTCTCTTACGCTACCATCAAGGAATGTCTTGTGAGACATGTATGTGTACCATGATGAGATGGAGTTGGTGACGGCTGGAAAAATCAGCCAGTTCGTCACGAGCAGATCTAAGGCCCCTGGCGTTCCAATACGCCGTTCGCATCGACCTAATGCTTTCGGTACCTCTGTCCATTAAGGTGCATTTTCATGATGACGCTCGACGCTGGATTCGAGCGTCAAATGAGGTCACGTGGTATAATTTCGACCAAACCGCCAACTTAAATTAAAGCAGCGTCAAAACGCTGGAAAAAACAAACTGTCAATAGCCTGTTAACTTATAAACACAAAGTGTGTGTTAAATAAATATAAATTGTCACTTATTAAATATTAATAAGCGTGTTACATTCACCAGTTAAAAAATTAAGATCTCAAAACTAGTGCAAACAAGAAATGGCTGGAACTGATAAATATCAAATGTGGGTTTATGAGTGTCAAAAATTAATCCGACAAGTTGAAATCGCAAAAATCCGGCGAAAAAGAATTTTAGCTGCTCTTTTATTTAATGAAATATCGTCACAGACTGCAAGAAAAAAAGTTATACTATCTAGAAAACGTTTCTGGGTACATCCTATTTTTAAATTACGGCGTGAGCATGGTTTTTTTGAAGCCGTATTCCCTACTCTGTCCTCATATTCAGATAAATTTGAAAACTATTTTCGAATGTCTGTAATTCAATTTGAAGAATTGTTGTGTTTAATTGGTCCTCATATATGTAAAACGAAAGTTGCATTGACACTGAGGTAAGACTTTTCTAATATTTTTCATAGTTTAAAAATAATTATAATAATTATGCTGACTAAAATTTCTATTATTAGATATTTAGCAACGGGAGATTGTTTAACGTCAATATCATATCAATATCTTGTTGGTTTTTCGACAACAGTCAAGATAATTGAAGAAACATGTCCAATTTTTTGGCATGTTCTCAGAGAAAAAGTATTGCCGTATCAATTTAAAACAACTGACTGGCTTAACATTGCGGATGGATTTGATAAACAATGGCAATTTCCACATTGTATCGGCGCGATTGACGGTAAACATATCAGAATACAGGTATGAAATTGTTTTTCTTCGTTAGTTATGATTTGATACAAAAGCACTACAACAATAAATATCAATATTTGTTTCAGTGTCCTGATAATGGTGGCTCTTCATATTATAACTATAAACATCATCATAGCATCGTATTATTAGCGATCTGCGATGCTAACTATTCATTTACTTTTGTAGATATCGGTGCTTACGGTCGACGAAGCGATGGAGGTATCTTCCGAGACTCCGAAATGGGGAAATAGTTTGAACCACGTGAAATGAATATCCCAAAACCAGAGTTGCTCACTGCTGATGGGATGCCTCTACCTTACGTGCTAGTAGGTGATGAGGCATTTCAATTAACAAACTACATACTGCGACCGTATCCTGGTGGCCTCAATCAGAATCGAACTATTTTCAACTATCGTCTTAGTCGTGCTCGAAGAACTATTGAAAATTCGTTTGGTATATTAGTTAGTCAGTGGCGAATATTTGAAAAAACCAATTGAATCTACTGTTGAAAATACAATCACAACTGTTCAAGCACTTGTAGTTCTCCATAATTGGCTTAGGAACAATGATGAAAACAATACTTACATTCCACCTAACATGGTTGATAAATATGGACCCGATAAATTCATACCCGGACTTTGGGAGAAGAAAAAAATTCAGCTTTAGAGAATGGTAAAGCTTATGGTAATATGGTAATAACTACAGCAGCCGTGCTGCAACAAAGATAAGAAATGAGTTTTGTGATTATTTAAACGCAGAAGGAGCTGTTCACTGGCAATACAAATGAGGTTGAAAGTGCATTGCCTGAAAATAAAATTGTATGTAAATATTAATTAAATCTCAACGTTAATTGCCGGAAATTCAATTTTTATATAAACATGTAATCAATTAATTTATGTAAATATACACATTTTGCAATAACTCAAATATTTTAACCTGTAATTGTAAATGTCATAGCTTTTGAAAATAATAGAATAAATATTGTCAACTAATACTGTATTTATCACTATTATTGGCACATATAAAAATATACTCTTTTTAATTAACTATTTTAACTTTCATTATCACCAGAATATTGACGTCTTAAGCGATGGATGAGGTTGAGGACCTCCATGCATGCATCAAATTGTTTAAATTCTGGCAATTTACGAATTTCTTGTCCAGCTCCACTTAAGAAATAGTCAATGGCATCCATGGTTGGCTTTTCAGGCAGTACTAATGGCTGAGTTTCTTTGCACATGATATCGGCGATTCGATTCAGGGCTTGCATTGGGCAACTTTCCTGAGAATTGTTAGCCCGGTTGCGATTTGATTTATTGCGTGTTGAACCTACACATTCATTAGAGTTAGTTCCAGTAAAGTCAAGAGAGTAATTTAATTTGTTTTATATACTTTGAATTTCCTAAATGGAAAACAATTCGTCATTATCGATTAATATATTATATCGTTAAAGTCATTAATAAAATACTATAGAATATTTACTTCGCAGCTCATTGCACTTTTGACAGTAAGCAGTAAAAAGCTAAACAATGTTTAGCTTTGACGCTGCATTAATTTAAGTTGGCGGTTCGGTCGAAATTGTACCACGTGACCTCATTTGACGCTCGAATCCAGCGTCGAGCGTCATCATGAAAATGCACCTTAATGGACAGAGGTACCGAAAGCATTAGGTCGATGCGAAAGTCGATCTATCGATACAACGACAGTACTTTATAGGTTATGTATGTAATTGTAATTAATAAACATTACACTTGCTCATAAACATTCCGCTAATTAGTTAAAAACTTAGTGATCTCGTCACAATAATTACAAATTATCCGTGTGAATACATTTATCTACAAAATGTCTAGTGAACAGGATTATCAAATGTGGATTTACCAGTGTCAAAAAATTATTCGGCAAGCGCAAATAAACAGGCTTCGACGTAATAGGATTTTAATTACGCTTATTCTGAATGATATTGCTATTCATAACACAAAAAAGAAATATAAAAAGAAAAGATTTTGGGTACATCCGTTGTATAAATTGCGACGAGAGCACGGATTTTTTGAAGCAACATTTCCAACACTTTCTTCATTTCCGGAAAAATTCGAAAATTACATTCGTATGTCTGCCTCTCAGTTTGAAGAATTACTGGGCTTAATTGGTCCACATATAATTTAAAAAAATGTTGTAAGAGAACCAATTTCAGCTACCGCTCGACTTGTTATGACTCTGCGGTAAGATCTTGTAAACTTTCTTACTATGATATAGTCGTATGGAGTAAAATTGTACTAATTATATAAAATACTTTTAGATACTTGGCGGCAGGTGATTGTGTAACATCTATTTCATATCCATATCTCGTTGGCGTAGCAACAACAGCAAATATTATTGCTGAAACTTGTCAAGTTGTATGGAATTGTCTTCAGCAGAAGGTTTTACCTTACCCATTAACAACCCGTGATTGGTTAAAAATTGCAGATGAGTTTGAGAAACACTGGCAATTTCCTCATTGTATTGAAGTTATCAATGGGAAACATATACAAATGCAGCATCTTCTTTATTACATCTTCGACGCGTCCTACTACGGCTCGCGATTCCTGGAATAGAAAAACATTAATTAATTTTTATATCACTGACGTTAGGATACTTGTAACAAAAAACGTATCCTCATAATTACTGTCATATACATACGGTAAGCTTGGCTCGTTCCACCATCTTCGTCACAGATTTCACTAAAGCTGTCATCCACTGATGACTCCATGTCAGCACTAAATCCGTCGCCAACACTGTCCCGTGGTACATTACTGCTTGTACTGTAAGGAAAAAGTCAATAATTTACTATCACCCACATAAACGAATATATATTCATGTACAAAGTTAACGAGTTCAAGTCATTTTTCGATGCAATATTAAATTACTTACTCCCTTGGTACACACGAATCCCGGAGAAACTCGCAGCTCTCGTAAAATTTCCAGGGGTCGTTAGCTGGCACTGCACCGGAACCACTAGCGCGGTGTTCAGCACGAATAATTTTTCGGTACGTATCCCGTCCATTTTTAAATTTTAGCTTAGCTTCGGCAGCGCTTAATTTTCCTAGTGAAAAACGTTGTCATTAATCAAAATTTTGTGTATACTGCCTTTTTATTAATCCGGCCATTTGCTTTTTGTACAATCAAAACTATAAAAGATACTATTAATTATTTTTACTATTCAAGGCTGCTGAAACTTCTTCCCAAAGCTTAGCTTGTGTTTCCCGGGACCTCTCCACGACTGGAATATTGAAATTCCACAAAGGAATTCTCTGCTGGACCTAGATAATTAAATGTTCCACCTCATCATCATCTAACTTTTTTCGACTTGTTTACGGTGCTGAAGTAGTACGTCGCTTTGTTGCTGTTTCCGTAGCTGGCGGCGATTTAACTGCAATATATAATATAACAGAAACATATACTCAACATACATAAAAAGAGAAGACACTAATTTTAATTCAGTTAAAATATCATATGAATTTAAAAAACAATGAAAACTTGACTAACATGCATTTTGAGAACAATTCTCTTTGTTCCCATAAATTGACTCTTGAATCATTCCTTCGCTTCCGTCTGGCAGAATTTGTCGTCGAACGATTGTTTTTTTATCGGCTGAAAATGACATTTGTAACGTTTAATAATTGTTTCACTTTTTTGTTACACTATAATTTGCATCAACAAACCTAATAGAGGATAGAAATATTAATTCTCGTCTAAGTAGACATCTTCGTACTCTTGTAGACATGGATGGTCTTGGTAATCATTACACATGATGTTGCAAATACCACATGTAAAAACAACATGTGCTTCCTACATTGGAATTAAACACGTTTATATTCTTTGACTAAGTCAGTATGTTATATTTGTTCATAATAATTGATATTTACCTTTAAACTCATTGTGAATATTTTTAATAACAGTTGATAAAATAAATTGGTAACTTTAAATAAACTTGTGTCCGCTATCGAGTACTATTGTTCGAGTTATGTTGACGCTAATATAACCCGGGAAAAGCTAAACTAGTTTTAGCTTTTTCGCTACAATTTCTTTTAGATGGCGCGAAGTTCAATTCACATCACGTGACCTCATTTGACGCTCGAAACCAGCGTCGAGTGTCAGCATGAAAATGCACCTTTAGACTTTGTTGTTGATGTTGTTGAAGCATTCCTCAAAACAATTGGAGGGATGCGGGGTTTGGGCGGTGACTGTGACGTCGTCGCAACGTCAGGCGTCGTGAAGGGTGGCGTCTCGACGAGAGGCGTCGGTGACGCGGTTTGTTGGACCTGAGGGGTCCAATTTTTAATTGGGGCCTGCTGGGGTTTGGGGTTGGTCTGAGGGACCTTTTGTGTCGCCTGAGGGGCCTGTGACACACCTGGTGACTTGGTGCGAGCTTTCTTGCTCGGTGATGCTGGTTTCGGGGTAATTTTGGAGAATTAATTCTCTTCGCCTTATCTCGCTTCCTGACGACGGTTTTGAAGTCTCCGTCGGAAGACTCTGAGTCTGATGGATGGAGGGTCCCATCCGTCGTCACCGATTCGAAGTCCGAACCGGTACACTGCGATGATGTCTGATTGACAATGTAAATCAAAGTGTACAAAGCAATAATTCTGCTAGAAATAATAATGATAATACAAGTGACATCAGAATGGAGGAAGACATAGGAGAAATAGAACTTCAGGAACAGTCTAGTAGTGAAATGAGTTATTATTCTCAGCCAGTATATCGAAGCATAAATTGCCAAACTGATGAACTACCAGATCATTTGTCCGACGATTATTCATATTTTTTCTGCAATTTGGATTGTCGTGAAGGTGTAAGTAGTGCTGCAGTGCAGGTTCATTTATCAGTAAAAAAAGTCGCTGACATAATGTGTGAGGCTTCGGTACCAGTTGTGAAAAAAAATGTCGAGGATTCTAGTTGTGATACTATCAATGAGGAATCTATAAAAGCAAACTGTCAAGGTTTCCATGGGATTTCTTCGGTCACTACCGATGAGACGATGAGCAGCTTAACTGGTGTTACGCTAGCTCTATTTTCATTTATCTTAAGCCTCCTTCCAGATAGTAAAAATTGTAAACTTGATAAGAAAACAAAATTATTGATAAGTCTAATGAAACTATAAACCGGCTTGACATTTACTGCACTGTCTGTCTTATTCAATGTTCATCGTACTACGATCAATCGCATCTTCATTAAAAATCCGCGACAACTGAATATTGCAATGAAAAACTTTATATAAGCATCATCACACAACGAAATTTTTAGTTGGGTGTACTCCGAATGGATTCATCAGTTTTTTGTCGAAGGGTTATGGTGGTCGTGCTGGTGATTGTTTCATTACTAACGATTGCGGCATAGTTGATTTAATTGAGGCCGGGGATGTTGTTCTTGCGGATAAAGGTTTCCCACAAATACAAACTAATGTAGAAGCAAAAATTCGATCTTCGTTATGCTTCCATTTTGTAACAAAAATCAATTTACACCGGAAGAAGTCGACCAAACATATAATATTGCTTCAGTTAGAATACATATTGAACGACTTAATCAGAGAATAAAGGATTTCAACATTCTCTTCAAAGTACCAGTATCATTATTACCTAATATTGATGAAATTCTTTTCGTGATTTGTGCTATAATAAATAATCAGAAGCCACTATTCAGAGAACAAGAATAAACGTCCAATGAATGAATTGTAAATTGTATTTTAACAATTATAAAATTATATATGAACTAATACATAACGCAATGGTTTTGTAATTTAATTTGTATAAAATTAGATTTTACGTAAAATAAAAAAGCATGGAATAAATTTTTTTTTGTAAACATACAAATATATTTTTATTACATCACTGCAACACTAACATACATCAAAATAAATAAGTTTCTACTTAAGCATATTTGGTCATAACATTAGCTTTAATTCTTATTAATAATATATTTTATATCAAAAATATAATCATAGAAAAATCGAAACAGATAACATTCGTAAATATTTATCATTTATATTTGCACTAAAATATAATTCACTGTTTAAACTTCATTACTAATCTTTCAATATAGTAAGTAAAATAAAATGTTTGAAGCTTTGGTATAATTCTTTGTAACAAGATATCACGTGCTACAGTAATTAAGACACTTTCAACAGGCGAGTAAACAAACAAGTCGTAAAATCCAATGTTATCTAGGCCGAGTTCAGCTTCCGTCCCTTAAAACACTTTGTGGGCTGGCCGTGTCACAAACGATGCTAAACCGAGAATTTGCATTCAGCTTGAACATTTAAGGAGGAGAGCGCCCTTAAAGAACGACCCAATTTAAACTGCCGAAATCGGGCCCTTAAACTGAATGTAAAGAGAATATTCACCGTTGAAATATGTATAAAATTAAAAAAATCAAATGTATTCGAACTAAATTGATATTAATAATAATATTCATTTGTATTAATATTAATCTTAATTGATATTAGTATTAATACTAACTGATATTGAAGATTTATTAATAATTTCAATGGACAATGATTACAATAATTAGAAATAAAACCTGCGATAGGTTCTTGCAAAAAATTGTCGAAAGGAAATTACTTAATTATAATTAAAAGAAAATCATTTATTATATTTCATTTATAAAATAGAATATATATGATAGTAAAGAGAATAAATAAATAATTAATTAGAATAAATAAATTAATAGAATTTTTATATTTGGTTCTTGATTATATTTAAAATGTACAAGTGTACGTAGATAAATATTTGCAAATAATTTCTCTGTATGTGATTCTATCAAAAGAAAATTTAATTTTTACGGTGATATTGCAAAATGTACGCAATCGACAACTTTATGGATAAAAATTCTGACCAAATACTTATCCCTTAAATTTACCCTATTTATGAGCAACGCATGCGCCAGACAACGGCATAACTTTTCTTAAACTAAGGAACAAATTCTCAAGCTGAACGCATTCCCATCTGTTTATTGTCTCTTAAATTAAACCGACCTTCAAAGTGGAATAGAATAAGGGACGGAAGCTGAACTCGGCCGTAGTATTTGGATACTAATTTTAATTATTTTGTCAACATCACAGCAAACCTCACTTATATAGAAACTATATACATTATCAGCAATTAAATTTTCTATAGAGTACATTTGATTGTACGACTGAAGACTGACTATGCCCGTTACTAATTTATTTGTCTTAGTCTCCGAATTTATTTTTTCATTAATTTGTACTAATGTAACAAGGGATTCAGCAGCTATTATCTCTTTCTTACTTCTTTTTTCGAGATTTACCATTGTTTGAAGAGGTACACCAGCAAGCGAATTAGGAAAATTAAGAGATTCTATTTTACAAACTTCCACATTAGGAAACTCGGTTTCACGGTAAGGTGGTGGAGTAAACATTTCACTTATTTTTACTCCTTTTTGATATTGTGGTAACTGGCGTTGGGCTGGCTTACCCCACTCTTGACTGAGACTAGTTTTTGATGAAGCAGTTTTCGGTGAATTTATGTAGCTAACAACAGCAAAAATGTGTTTGCATTTTCCTGATAATCCAGCTTGACAGCTACACTCGTCGTGACTTACAATTCAATCGTCATCCAGCTAAAAAACACAAAATTAAATGAACTTGTTAAGATCTATTTTTTCATATATTCAATTAAATATTTAATTACATCAAGAAATAGTAAAAATAATAAACAAATTAATACGTACTGTTAGTTTGACATTATAAGCTTTTGATACACATTGGCGGTTATGACAACCGGATCATTTACATGTTTTTTTCTAATACATTCACGATATGCCCTGACTGGAATAATTTTTCACCTTTCACATTGTTTTGACCGCGAATATTATTATTATTGGCCGAAATCCATATATAATAATTTTTTCCATTTTTCATTATTTAATTCTGTTTATTTGTTGACTTTTGCCCATTTTATGCATACATTCTACACTAGAGTGCACGAGCTTCAGGTAAAGTGCTGCCTCTATAGTTCGAGCACAGTCCCTGTAAACAATCTTCTCGAGTTCTTCATAAAAACTAAACAAAATCTTCTTGTTA
Source organism: Meloe dianella (assembly GCA_028455855.1). Taxonomy (NCBI): domain Eukaryota; kingdom Metazoa; phylum Arthropoda; class Insecta; order Coleoptera; family Meloidae; genus Meloe; species Meloe dianella. Next base: position 700,530 of record JAPTHL010000046.1, on the reverse strand, counting down.
TAAAATCTATTCAAAATTACATGATTTAACGAATATTTATTTTATAATTTGTGAATATTCTTTTCAGGATTTGTTTTTTTTAATATCTAACACCCTGAAGAAAAATATGAAAAAATTTTTAATAGCAATTCAAGACATATATACAAAGTATATGCAATTACGTTAAATTATAGAATAAAATGCATGCTATTCTCATTACCAAAGTTAATATGAATAAAATAAAAATAAACAACAAAACAAAAACTAAACTATAGCGAAAACTTTATATACTACAATACCAATAGCAAAAATTGTTATTGATGTTGTAATCTAAGCAGGTTTCCGCTGCGACCGTCTCGAGACTTTCTGAGCACTCAGTTCGCGGATGAAGCGCTTGTAGTACGATGGAATACTGATCCAACAAACAGCCTCGACAATGCGATTCCAAAGTACGGAACACAATTTAACCACACGAAATCAATTTGCTCGCAATCACTAACTTTTGAGATGGATAAGTCAGTCTCGATTGATCATTTGACAACTCTTTCATTGCAATATATAAATTGCAAGGAAGAGTAGCATCGGAAGTGAGAATGGCAGAACATTTTGAGCAATTAGTCTTAGCAAGAATTTTGCGAGCGATATTTCCACTCACATAGGCAACCGAAAGTGATTCCATACTGCCAGCGAAGACAGCATTTGCTATTTCCGTGACAATATGGTCACCAGCTTCCGGAGCACTTACATAAATGGAACCACCGTCGACTGACGGTTGTGTTCCTTCTTCTTCCACGTCCCATGCAACTTCTCGCGAAGAAGGCCATACATGATTTGGACTTTTAAGCGACTTCCAAATTGTGGCATTGTCGGGTTGTCGTTGTTGCCGCATCCTGAACGGATCGCTCCAAACAAGTTCTCGAGAGGGTCTTGGTTTAATGCTCTGGTGCAGAGCTCGTTGAACCCTCTTTGCCGTACAATCTGCCAGACCCCCTTTACTGCACCAATGGTTGTCAACCATCCATCCTAAAATGATACAATTTGTAAAACTAGTGCAAAATAAAAATAAGATGATGTACCTGTGAAGGGAGCCGACGTTTAGCGCCTACAAATGTAAAATTCTCCATACATATGTAGGCATCGTCCCAGAACTTCAGATGGTCGGAGTTTGGTGATCTGATGTCTTTAGAGCTCCAGGTATGGCTAAAATAAAAAAAACTAATATTCTATCTATCATCAATTATTTATAAAACATTTATCAATGAAACTTATTTTTTATAGCAATTGTTTTGCAATGTTTTTATTGTATTGATTATTAACAATAGCTTTGCTCTATAATTTGTAATCGATTAACATAAAAATTATAATAATAGTTATACCTTTTCGTGCACCAAAGCCATTCCCATTGAAGCTGTCAAAATGATCGTTCATCAGCATCACAAACCTTGAAGTTCCGATGGCATTTGACGGCAAAACACCTAAAAAAAACCTCACATGAGGTGATGAATGATTCAGATTAGAATAACTTACCACAACTCAGTGGATTCGATGGACTACTTGAAAAGTTTTTAGTCAGCACTTCTGTATCAAAATTAAATTTTACGTAGAATTTTTTTTTTAAGTAAACTTCATTTTCTTTAATAATTTTTAAATTTACCAGATAAACATCTCCAACCTTTTTAACAGCAGTAAATTGTAATGCTAAGTCTCTTGCAAAATATGAACGCATAATGCATACAATATTACGCGTTATGCCAATATTATCATCCACCATACGTATCAAACGAACAATCTTAAATAAAAGTAATTCATCTGTTACTGCACAAAATTTGATAGACCTGGAAGATGAATAGAATCACAATATATCACCAAAAAAAAACAATTAATTGTGAAATCATCTAATATCTATTGAATTTTAATATATTTTATCAAATAACCAAATAATTTAATTCTAAATTGAGAATTTTAAGTTATATTAAGATTTAATGTCAAATGTGTATGTAAAATACACAATTGAAAATTAAATTATAAAATTAATAATAGAAATAAGTAGATTTACCATCTTGAATTGAATTAGACAGTAATTGAAATAATTACTGTCCAATTTGAAGATAAGTTATATTATAATTGCGTTACCTATTAAAAAGAAAATAAACGTACAATTTTTCTTCGCAAAGAATTATCTGTCGATATTTTTTGTTCAATTTCAATGAATTTTTCTATTGTTGCAATAGGTAGAGTGATACTTTCATTATTAAGTCTTGTTGTTTCAACACTTTGATCTTGATTATTACTGTCTATGTAATCTATTACATCGCTATCGATATTTTTCTGTAATTTTGCGACACGTTCTTCCAGAACTTCTATTCTAACAATGACATCTGTGAGTCTACCATTAATGGTACCTAAATTTTTTGATAAGCTTTGTTAAAACTTAGTCATTAAATTAGCGAAATAACCTGACGAAATTAAATGGAAATAGATTAATTAAATGAAAAAATATGTACTTCATTTATTTAGAAGCCTTAATTTTTTTACCGTCGCTATTTTTTTCTATAGCATTACTACCAAAAATAGAGGTCTCCACTGTAATTTGTGTGCTTTCTGCATGCTCTTGATTAGTAGTAAGCCCTAATGACAATGATGCCGAATTATCATTTTTGGATTGATCGTCACTACTAAATGCTTTCAGTTGTTGAATCATCTTTACAAATGGACGGTGAAAATTTACCACGTCTTTGACCAGATTTAGTTTTTTTTCTTTTTCTCTTTATTTATTCACTCGGTGGTATACCATCATCACTACTTGATGACTGAGAAGCAACTAGAAAAATAAAACAAAGTGAAAATTCTGTTATTTAGGTAAAGTTAGATATCCTGAAAAATTACATTCGTTTCTTCCATCAGGATCACTCAAATCGACTACCGATGCTTCTAATTTCCTCTTTAGAGACTTTGAATCAATAGAAGTTGTTCTGAATTTTAAAGCTCTTCTATCCTCCTCAGCATTCATTGCAGCTGTTTTCTCAGTGTCTCTTGTATACACATTATCTTCGGTATGAATTAAAATAACTTTATCTTTAGCTTATTTAGATTCTAAATAACACAGGAGTTATGTACTGTTTAGGATCTAGTAAGTATTGCTTTTTTCCAGTTTCGACACTTACTATATAGTACTTATTAAGGTTCTAGTTAAAAACACTCGTAGTACATAATAGAGCATAGCTAGATTCTATTTTACGATCTACTGAGAATCTATTTAGTACTGAATTTTTTATACTTAGTCAAAATAATAAAGTAACATGTATTTACATACCTCGCAATCCTTTGTATAATTTTCTATCAATTGATGGTCGTCGGCTTCTTTTCGCTGTAGCGGAAAAGTTTGCTAGGGAAGAACTATAAATACGTCGTAAGGTTTCTTTGACTATAATTTTCCAATCATATTGGATGCGTGTATTATTCGAAGTTGAGGGTATTTGAGTAGTTAAATACATAAATGCTATAGCGTCTTCATGCATGTAAAATTGCTACTCAGGTGAAATTATTTTCATCTCGAATTAGATAATGAATAAAATTTTAATCGTTTCATTTTTACCATATTAATAAATATGTGATTATTATTGACTTACCATCCATTCGAAGTATCTTAGCATCATGTAAAGTTTTTTTTTCGGAAACAATCCTCCACCATATCTTTGAAGTCGCATTAAACTTCTGATCTGATTTTGGAAAAGAATCTAACTCCACAACATTATTTTGATTGGTTTCCACCCACAGTATAAGGGCATATAATTTTTTTGATTTTCCTCTAGGCATCTTATTGATAATAAAATGAAAAAAATGAAAATTATGTTAAACCGACACGTCTTTAGGTACTTCGTAGCAATTACTCATAGACTAACGTTTCGTTCAAACTACTTCACAGTAATTCCCAGATGATGCTATGGGGTTTTTCCAAATCTCTGATATCCCAGGCAATCGTCTGGCCGACACTCACACCCTAGTCCCTCATTTACGACGTCTATATAAAAATATAAGAATAAGAATAAGAATATTTACTATTTTCAATATAAAATTTCTAGCACATAAAAGTATCTAACTAGAACATGTCAGTACCTCCAGATTTTAACTAGAGCTTAATTTAGAACATTTTTAGAGCATATTAGATTCTAAATAAGCAGTTATGAACTTAGAAGTACATACTTAGATTCTAACAGCGCCTATTAGGATTTTCATAGAACTTAAATTTCGACTCGGGTAATGAAAATAATTATCCCAATTAAATAATATTATTGTCGCTTAACTATATAGATATTGGATACTACCAATCAAAGAAATTCGACTGTCCTAACAATTTAGTAACTCTAACCATATTGTAGAGTGGCTCAAAAAAAGCGAATATGTTTTTCTTTCGAGTCTCTTGCAAAAATATGTTAGTTTATGATGTTTTAAGAGCCTCCTTCAAAGCGTAACTCAAAAAAAAAATTGAAAAAGTCGCTAGAAATTTTTAAAATTTTTGAAATCGCCCAAAATCGATTTTTTTTTATTTTCATTTTCTCGTTATTTCACAATTTCTACAATAAAAATGATTAGGATCCTGAAATTTTGAACCCGGTATTTTGACATTCAAAGGTCGCTCAAGATTTTTTTATGTTTCCAAGTCTTCAATTTTGCTTATTCTTTTATCAATTATTTTTTCAAAAATTTTACTTAGACTATTCAAAAGGCTTATATTGGCCTGTAACTGTTAATACATTTTGCTGGTTTTCCAGATTTTTTGATTGGTATAATTGTTGCCAATTTCCATTGTTCTGGATATGTTTGTATTTTGATGGTAGCCCAATGTAATAAAAAGGGAAAAATTTGACTGTAAATAGGATATTTCATTCGAAATTTTGAAAAATCCCCAGAATTACGACAAAGATAGCAAAGATTTACAATTGCTTTATTTATTACAAATTAGTTCAAACAACCAATATTCAATTTTTACAATTGTCTAGCAATTTAACACTCTCTGATAATTTTCATGTATGGATCATATTGCTTTACTTATCTGATGTTTAATTAATTTTATAGAATTCTGTTTCTATTTCTTTTTTGATTAATAAAATATTTATTTCTATTCAATAATAATTACATTGTTTCATTTCATTTATTACAAATTAGAGTTAGAGTACCTGCAAATATTTACAATTTGTGCATTTGTGATGGAATTTTTAGAGTACTGGTCGCCTATTGGCCCGATCTTATTTCCTATGTTCCTATTCCTGTGTCCAGTCCTGTATACACTAGCTGTACAATGGCTTTGTTGGGTGGGTTTTTCAAGATTAAATTGTTAATTTCGTCTGGGTCTGACGCCGTTTTTCTTGGTAAATTCTTGATAATCTCTTTTATTTCGCTTGTTGATGTTATTGTGTGTGTTAATTCTTTTTTACTGAACTTTACCGACACTTTGCTTATTGTTTTTATTGCAAGTTTTACCTGGTCGGTTGTTTGGTTGTCTGATGTTTGTGTATTGTGAAAGATATTTTCGAAATTTTGCAGCCAAAGCTTCGGCTTTCTCTTGTTTTGTCATAAAAAAATTGTTTTGCCCATCGTCTAATGTTGGGATTTTCCCATATCTTCTTTTGAGCGTTTTAACGGTTTTCCATATGTTGTTATTGTTGTTTGATGCGTCCATGTTTTCTAAATGATGTTGCCATTTCATTTGCCATTTGCCATTTCATTTGTTGGATTGGGCTGTGTAGTTTTCCTAAACCGATTTTTGTTGTTTCTGGTATGTTATCTTTGTTTCTGTCTATTGTTTTAATTTTTGTGGTGATATTGCGTGCATTGATAACAGTATCGGTTAGTTTCTCTACTTCGTTGTCGAGTTCTTGATGAGATTTAATGTCACTTTTGATGATGATGTTGCAATCCAGTATCTGGCGGAACTGTTTCCAATCGGTGTTTTCATAGCATCTTGATTTGATGATGAAAGTGCCCCTGTTGGCTGTGCTGTTTATTTTCATCACTATTGGGTTGTAGTCCGAATCTAATTCGCTGACAGACTCAGGTTTGGTAAAATGTTTTATATATGTGGTGATAACTAGATCTATTGAGCTTGGTTGGTTTCTATTGTCTGGAAAGTGTGTGTGATTCTCTGTATGATGTAATATTATTTCATTGTTGTCTATGTAGGTTTTTAGAATGTTGCCATTTAAGTTGTTATTGATGTTCTTCCATATTCTATGTCGCGCATTGAAATCTCCAAGCGTAACAGTTTTCATGCTAATGTTGATTAATTGATCTAGTTCGTTGTGGTCCAATTGATTTGATGGTTTGTTGTATGTACATGTGATGTGTAAATTGTCTGGCAGTTTTATGCTTACTTTTTCTCGAGAGTTAGCAGATGTGGTTATTTCTCTATAATCGATTGTGTCTTTTATTAGCAGTGCTACACCGCCGGATGGTTGAGCTGCATTGGTGCGGTCATTTCTTATGACTGAGTAATTTTTTATACTGAAACGTTTATCAGGTGTTAGTTGTGTTTCCTGTATGGCCATTATGTAAATTTCATGTTTGTGGAGAAAGTTTATCAGGATTACAGTGCTATTTGTTACACTGTTTGCATTCCAGGATGCTAATGTCAGCTGTTACATTCAGTTATCAAGTTTGCTTATAAATTGGCTAACGATTAAGAATTTTCCAGATTCTGTTGTTGCGTTTTCCAGTAAATGATTTAGTTATTGGATTCTTTCGATGGTTTTATCCAGATCGATTAGGTTATGTAATTTTTGTATTTCAATTGTAAGTGTCGTAAATTTGTGTTGTGTGCTTTGTTGTTGGTTTTCACAATGGTTTTTATGAGTGGGATCTGGTCAGTGACGGATTTAAACTTGCTTGCCGCCCTAGGCCCAGTTCGATGCGCCGCCGGTTTTGATAAATTGAATTTTATTAATTTTGATCCAATATTTTTATTTTAAAATAACTTTATATATTGAAATATACTTTTTTAAATATAACTAATAAACATGACAGCTAAATAAGTTATAAATTTTAGACAGATAAATAATAAATATTTTTTTAATATAAATCACTTCACTGGAAATTTGTTGTAGTACTTTATTCTGAATCAACAATATAATTTCTTCATAGATTGTTTTAGACAAATACGACGTATTTCCACTACCAGGGTGCGCATACAATTTTAAATGTTCAGATAAAAATGGATCAAATTCAGCAGGAAGCTCTACTGCTCCTAAAAAATTCCCATTATGGGGATCTCCTATTCGTTCTGAATTTCCTCGAAATGGCAACCCTCTTATTGCTAGTGATTTAATAATGGCAATTACTCGGTATAAATTTTTTTTCCAATACGCTATTTCCTCATCGAGCTGTTTTATTAGACGTTGCAACACGCCCATCCTTTGAAATGACTAACGTTAGTTTTGTGAAAATCAGAATTTTCATGAGCTTCGATGCGTGCTTTTGAGTCTTTCCAGTCACGAAACCCTTCACCAGTAAAAGCATTCATTTCACGACTGCTACCAAATAATAAGCATGGGACACAAAATACAGACCCGTTAGTTTCTGAATAAATTAAACACTCACGGCGTTGAATCTCTCCGTTTTTTAAAGTACGTTGAAATAAACTTTTGGAACAATACCTCATTTTATCACTATAAACATTTCTGGAATTTTTAAAGTTCGTATTATCATTTCGTGGTATACCGTTTATAGTTATGAAATCCCGTGTTTCTTCATTCAAATTCCATAAAAAGGGATCAGTATTAAATTTTAAAATATCAGTTGTTGACTGGACTTCTTCAGTATCTTGTGATGAAGGAAAATTTGACGGCGTCTTGTTCGTATCTTGTGATAGAGAAGGATGTGTGACTGTACTTCTTCGATATCTTGTTCTGACATCTCCTCTAATTCCGGCTAGAAAAAAAAATCAATTTAAACAACTGGCATTTATTTAATGTTTATCCCGACTAACGTTATATATAAAAAAAAGTTATTAGCAATCATAACAAGATACTTACGACCGATGAACATGATGGTTGTTGGTCATTATTAGAAGACTTACTTGAGCTTGTTATAAAACTAGATATTTTTGGAATTTTTTTAAGTAAATTATCTATTTTCGTAGATGCTTCTGCTTTTCTTTTACGATATTCTGTACCGCTAATTTTTTTTCGATCGCCACTCATATTTAATTCAAAAATAAAATCAAAACTACCACAAATTATAAAAAAAAACAGCGCCTAATTTAAAGTTATCAATCAGTTATTTTTTTAGTGTTAAGAAACAGAATAAAATAATTCGAGACTTGTACACATGAAGAGCATTCATAAAATTAAAATGATTGCTGTGACTTTTCTACAGCGCGAAGCGCGATGTTTTGTTCTATACATTAAACAAAACAAAGTCAAAATCTTAAAACTTCTTATTTATATTTATAATAAGCACATAAGTGTAACTATATCATAAGTCGACCGCTTTAATATATATCAGCTCACATACTTAAGTTTCAAAAAATTTCGAAATTCTTGCTGTTGGATTTTCAGAAATTATTGAAATTTCTAGATGTAATTGAAGATTTTTGCAAATATGAGGAATATCGAATGATTTTTTTTTTATTTTAGATAAAAATTTCAATTTTTTTACCAATAATTTTGATGATTCAAAAAATTGAATATGGAAAAAGACGGGATTTATTTTTCATGAAAAATTATTTTTATAAACAAAAAATGTTTTGACCCTTTTGAATGAATATCAAAATGATATTCATACATGCAAATCTACAGTATTTTTATTTCACACTAAAAACAAATTGAGAAGTTAATCAGATTTAGTAATTTCAAAACGCTTCATACACGTGAGATTAATCTCACTAAAGGAACAGAAAGTAAAGAACATTACTCGATAAAGACTATAATTGATCTATTAAAAAATTAACATCTTACCCATACAGATTGAGAAGTAAATTAATGAATTGAATCATAATATATTCTATAGAATTTTTTTTATAAAAACTAATCTGAACCAATTTTTGAAATTGATTGTCTTTTTTACTTTTTACGCCTCTAAAATTTTGGCATTTTAAAATTTTTGCCGCCCTTCAAATTATGCCCCCCTAGGCCTAAATCCATCACTGGATCTGGTGCTATGTTTGCTGTTATTGGTGATGGTGTTCTGATGTTTTTATTCCATGCGTTTGTTGTTGGAGCTGGTGCTGGGACGAATTTTGTTTGTTGGTTAGTTGTGTAGGTATTCCGTGTTCTTGTAATTAACTTTGTTGTTTTTATATTTGAATCTGGACTGATATACCGGACATATAATATCCGACGATTTGTGTGGTCTTTCTCAATTGGCGCATGTTACTTTTTCATCATTATTTACATTTGTGCATGTGTCTGATTTGTATTATTAGGAATTGTTTGCGTAGGTACAGAGTGGTGTTGATTTTGTTATATTTTGTGGTAAAGATTTCACTTACTAGAGTTTTGATACTGTTTATTAGGACAGAGTGTGAGTTGTGTTGCCCATGGATGACGCTTGGCGGTGGTAGTTGTTCTTTAACGATCTGTGTTAATTCAGGTTGTGTTGTTGTTGATTCGGTTTCCATTCCACCGTCTGATAATACTTCGTATCGATTATGAACAATTGTTTCGGTGCTCTGATTTTGATTTTTTGTAGTTGATTTTTTAGTTATTGTTGCATTTTGTTCTTTGTCTTGCACTGTGTTCTTTCTCTTCCTTGGAACTCTGTGGTTTTGTATAATGGAGTCGTCCAATTTTAGTGTGTTCTGCTGATGGTTATTTGATGTGTTGTTTAGCTGTAGCTCTTTTTCTATTGCTTTCACTATTCGCTTTCGTTCTTCCTCTAAATTATCTTCCTTCATGTTGTTTATTATTGTTTTGTTTAGGTTCACTTTTGATGTTATTATTTAGTATTATTACAAAAAGTTTGATTTATTTTGATTTATAGCACTTATTTCACGTAGACTGATTTGGCTTTAGCACTGCCGCTCTCTTCAACGGACAGGTAGGGAATGTCCATGCTGATTGATTTCTTCCATTTCACTTTATTTGGATTATATTATAAAAGTTTCACTTTTGGACAATATTAGTTGAAAGATTTGCTCTAATTTGCTTTGATTACATTTAGTATTCAATTTTCAATATATACAATACATGGTTATTATGACTCCTAGCTTGCTAGCTTGATCTATAACATTACATTATTTCTTATTTCTTAAAACACTTGATGCTGATTCATATTTATTGTTAATTATGAGTTTATGTACACTTAGTTTACTTGTAGCAAAATACATTGAAAAAACCTACTCCAGATCTATGTATATTGACTATATGAGAGTTACTCAAGATTAATTTTACTAAGTGGATAGATAATCACGTTTAGTTGGATTTTAGGATCACAAGATCTCTCGTCTTACAAAAATTCAAAAAAATATATAATTAATGCAACATTATAAGAATTTGATGCGACGGTTGAGCTTGTTTTTCAGCACAAATTTTCTCAAACCGTGGTATCATTGAAGAAATCGCGGTTCTCACTCCCTTTTCAATTACTAAGCGAGATCGATACTTTGTTTTTAAGACAGCTACTGTAGAAAAACCAGTTCCACATAAGTAAGATGTTACAAATGGCAATAAAATTTCTAAAGCTTTGTTTGTCAAAGTAGGAAAAGCGTCCATTACTCGTAGCCAAAACGTAAGAATATTATTTTCGTCTTGAAACATCTGCTTTAATGTGCTATCACTAGATAAGTCAATTATCATTTCCTGCTCTTCTGTCGTAAGGCCAAAATCATCATATTTTTCAATCACAAACGGGTTTATAATCCATTCATATTTGGACATGTCAAGATCTTTAAAGTAAAACGAGAATTGCTTCCATAGACTGGTCAAATGATTATTAATAAGAACTTTACTTTCTTCTAATTCATCAGCAAGACAGGTAATTTTAAAAGTTTGAAACATGTCAAAGTTATTATTTTTCAAACTTATTATCCACAGTTCCAATATTTTCATAAATGCAGTAATCTTGTCTTTCTGTGTAAAAGCATGAATTTGAGGCCCTTGCATTGATTTATTTAAAGTACTGAGTCTTTGAAAAATATCAACTAAATACGCAAGTTTTACAAGGAATTTCGTGTTATAAAACAAGTTTGCTTCATCTCTATTTTTATCAGTAAGAAATATGGCGATCTCTTCTTTTAGCTCAAACACCCTTTGAAGTACTTTGGCACGAGAAAGCCAACGTGCCTTACAATAATATAGAAGTGATCTATATTCTGAACCCATGTCATCACACAATTTTGCGAAAAGCCTTCCTCTTAATGGGCTATTTTTGATAAAATTTACAATTCTTATAATAAGTTCAAATACTGTTAGTAGATCTTCACCCATATCTCTTGAAACAAGTGATTGTCTATGAATCATGCAATGCGTCCAAACTACACGAGGAGCCACCTTTCGAACTAGTGCCTGTAGACCAGCATTTTTTCCTGCCATAGATGGAGCTCCATCTGTGCATAGTCCAACACAGTTCTCCAACAGAATGTCATTTTCATTTAAAAAATTATCAATGATATTAAAAACTTCACTTGCTGTAGTATTGCATTCAATAGGTTTACAGAATAACATGTCTTCTCTAACATCAGTTTCCACAACATATCTTACATACAGGACTGGACACATTAATAGGAACATAGGAAATAAGATCGGGCCAATAGGCGACCAGTTCTCTAAAAATTCCACCAGTGGACACCACCCACCCTTAGCTCTTTGTATAAACATCACGCCCACTTTCATTCAACAATCTCTCTGACCCATATTTTGTAGTTGTATTTCATAGGCTCATCTATTTGCAACGCGAAAGAAGATAGTTTTACTTTTTCTATTAATTGATCGCAAAGATCTTCAGGTATATCGAATATTCGTCTTCCCATCGTATTATCTGCAAGTGGAATGATTTTAAGTTGATCAGCATATGATTCACCGAGCATCGTAGCTATTATGTCAATAGCTGCAGGTAGCACCAAAGTTTCTCCTATTGAATGGGGTTTTTTGCATTTAGCAATTCTATAAGAAACTTTATATGACGCTAGCAATGCTTTTCGTGTTACAGACATGGTCTGTAAGAAAACATTTCTTGTTGTTTATTTAAATTCTCTAATTTTCTTTGGAAAAATTCTCTTGTCTTGCCAACGTGATCTGCATGTACTTTTTCATGATATCGTTTTAATTTATTTGGTTTCATGCTGTCTGAGGCCAAAGTATTCATACACAGCAAACACATTGGTCGTTCTTGGCCATTAATAACCTTATATGATAAGTACATTGGATCATATTTTCTATATTTAGGTTTATTATTTTGCGAAGATGTATTTCCGTTATTTTTATCACCTTTTCTTTTGCCCTCTGCTTCTGCTTCATTTAATTTTCTGCTCAACCCAGTTACTTATCTATCCATCTAAAAGGTTTATTATTTTAAATCAAATAAAAATACTTTTTTCACTACTAGCTTTAAAAGCGGTCTGTAGACCATATGCTACCCTCCATTAAAAGTCCACTTTATTCGCTAGGGAATAGAGTACACTTCGGTAATTTACAACAATTGAGGATCGATTTCAGAAAAAAAAACTATATTATAATACAATTTTATATATTGATAAATTAAAAATATTTCAATTTAAAAATTAAATTTGACAGGAATTGGCTAAAAAGTTAGTGTTAATTAAAGACATCAAATCTCTTTTAAAATGAAATTTATTACTTTTACATTAAAAATTAACTCTAAATTGACATTAGGAAGCTATTTTTGTTTGTCCAGTTTATAGATTAGTCCAGTTAGCCAAACCCGGTCTACTGTTTTCTAGCGGAGGTATGGTTCTGTTTCTTCGTTTGATCGAGTTAATGTGATTCTAGAGACTGTTGTCGTGGGTATTAAGATGGTGTAGTTTTGTTTGCCATTGCCGATTACGAATAAGAGACAGTTTATACTTTATTTCACGATTTAGATGATTCATGTTATATTTGTAACTAGGGTCAAGGGTGCTTTGCCAGAACTTTCTTACTTCATTACTTGCGTTTATCAGCTTTTTAGTTTCTTTATCAATGCTATTTTTAATGGTGTTAATATATAGGATTTTACTATGTCCTTTCTTAAGGTCAGTTATTATTTTTGTTGTTTTTTTTATCTCCAATTCTATCTGTTCTGTAGATGTTATGTTGTTATTTAATGAGATTTGAGTGTTTACGTCGTTACGGAATGCGGCCCAGTTGGTATCTTTATATGACGTGATTTGTCTGATATGCGCTTGTGTGCAGGGGTGATTGATTTGGATAATGACGGGATTATGATCTGAGTTAAGTTGCGCAAGTGCTAGAGGTTGGCTAATACTATCAATATTTTTAGAAACCACAATGTCAATTGTTGATGGCCTATTATCGTTCGTTGGATAATGTGTTGGTGTAAAAGGGTAGTGAATATCTAGGTCATGTTTCTCTAAATATGAAAACAGGTTAGTGTCGTTTGTATTGGTAAGAGGGCAGTTACACCGTGGATTGTTTGCGTTGAAATCGCCTAGCACTAGTGAACTGTGGTACTGGAAAAATGGATCAAGATCCTCATCTTTAAAGTGGTCAGTTGGTTTATTATAGATGGCTGTTATTACAGAATTGGTTTGAGTCAATATTCATTGCAGCTATTACACAGATTCTTATAGTGCTGTTCCGTTTCTGGTTTACCGTTTATAATTATCGGCGGAGGTTTTTTCTTGATAATTTGATTAATATTGGGGTTACCAGTATTGGTGTTTTCTTGGATGTTGCTCTGTAATGTATCGTCATTCTGAAGTGATTCAAATCTATTTTTTGTGGTGATGGTGTTATTAACTATTGTTGTTTTTCCATTAAAACTGCCTTTTCTTTTACGTTTATTAACGTGTATGAAGCCTTCAGGTTGTTCTTCATCAACTTGCATAGTTGTTGGAGTTTTATTTTGTGACAGAGTATTGGTAGACACTGATTGGTGTATTGGCTGCGTTGCCAATATGTTTACTGACACAGGGTCAGAGATTATTTTAAGGACACTCTTACTTTTCAATATATGTCTTTCGACTTCACTAACCTACTGTTTGGTAGAGTCACCGGCACTGTTATATGATTATCGTTTTTAAACACTTTTATGCGGTAAGTATAGCTAATATTGATGCTACTTACGCACCCACCTCTGACTTGTCCGAACCCTTCGGTGTTCAGGACAAGAATGCGAAAGCAGACGTTGATTGATTGATTTGATTTTAAAGTTACTTTATTGTTTCTAATTATTAACAATGATTTAGTTAATGTAAGCATATGTAGATACATAGTTTACATTAGGATACATTTTTTTTTGATATGATAAAAATAGTTCCCGGTTTTCCATTTCACTATTTATTTTATTTTTATATGCTTCGGCTTTTGTCTTCTGGATTGGTTGTTGTTGTGCTTGTTGAGTAATTTGTTCTTGGTATTGGGGAAAAGGTAGATTAAAAACCCCTTGAGGTGGTTGTTGTTGGAGTTTTATCCCATTATTGTTTCGTAAATTGGTAGTTTTTCGTATGTTAGTTTGTGTTTTAGAGGTAGGGTGTTGTTATGTCTTCTTATTTTTGTTATGTCTGATATTAATTTATTTTTATTTTCTGTGGTTTTGTTGTAAAATTTCTGCGATGTTACCTCTATGTAGTCTTCTATGTTGTTTTCTATGTTTTTCGCGTTGATTTTTAGCGGTTTGAAGATTTCGCTATTTGTGTGCTTTCTTGTAAATATTATGTTTTCAGATTTTTCTTCATTCAGCTCCATCTTCCATTTTTTGAAGTATTTTTGTAATATATTTAGGTGTATTTGTACCTGCTCGTTAGCGACCTGCGCGTAGTGGGAGGGAGCATAGATCGCCGTGTCGTCAGCGTATAATGGTAGCTTGGTTTTTTGGAATTTTGTGATATCATTGACGTAATGATTGAACAGCTGGGGTCCTAGCACAGATCCTTGTGGGACACCTGCTCCAATATTTTTCAAGGTTGATTTTGAGTTTTTTATTTGTGTATAAAATTTTCTGTTGCTTCAATATGAGTGTATCAGTCTGATTGGGTTGGCTGGGATCATGTTTTCCATCAATTTGTAGATTAAGCCATTTATCCAAACTGTGTCAAACGCTTTTTGTATGTCCAAAAGAGCCATTGCGGTGACTTTATTTTGTTTGAAATCTGTTATTATGTCGTTCGTTATTCTTGCTATTTGATGAATTGTGTTATGTTTGGCTCGGAATCCGAATTGTTCTTGTATTATTGTGTTGTTTTTGTTTTCAAACTTTTTCAGTTTATTGCTTATTATTTTGTCGGTTATTTTAGCGCACGTGTTTAGTAAGCTTATTGCTCGGTAGTTGTTTGGATCTTTGGGGTTTTTACCTGGTTTATGGATGGGGATTATTGCCACTGTTTTCCATTTTTCAGGGAAGTGTTCTAGGTTTATTGTGGTTTTTATGATGTAGTATATCTGTACTATCGCCTTTCTATATAGGTAAATTTTTAATTATCTTGTTTTCCATTCCGTCGGAACCAGGGGCTGTATTTGACGGCAATTTGTTTATTACTTCTTGGATTTCTTTTGGACTTGTTGTTATGCGTTTCGCTTTAATTTTTGTATGTTCATTTTCTTTGTTGAGGAACTGGTCTACTATATGTATTATTTGATGTTCGAAGTGTGAATTGTCTTGTGACGTTACATGTGTTTTTTCGATTAGATTAGTTATCATTTCTGCCTTTTGTTTGTTTGGCATCGCCTCTTCTCTGTTGTTTTCTAATGTTGGTATGTTAGCGAATGTTTTCGTTAGTGTCTTGGTTACTTTCCATAACGAATTATCTCTTGTATTCAGTTTTTCTAATTCTCTTTCCCATTCTCTGTTGGTGTATTCGTCTATTTCTTGTTTTATTGCAGCGGTCAGGTTATTCATTTGGATCTTGTATTGGGGGTTAGATGTATGTTGCCATTGTTTTCTTAGTTTGTTTCTATCTTTAATTTTTTATTTTGTTTCTTGAGATAGCTGGGTTTTATATGGATTTATACTTATTATTTTACTATGTTTGGACTTTATTTTATTAATTAATAGTGTGAATTCTTCTACCACTTCTTCTAGTTTTTCTTTGTTTTCAATGTTTGTCTGTAAGATTAGCTGTTTATTGACTGCTTTCCTAAATTCGTCCCATCTTGTTTCTTTGTATGATACTATTGTTCTAGTTTCGTTTTCTTTATTCCTGCCGTATAATGTTGTGATTATTGGATCATGATCAGATCCTAGCTCTGTAACTGAGTGCGGTTGTGCGATGTTGCTGACTTTTTTGTTTAATATTATGTCTATTGTGGATGGAGTTCCTCCATTTGTTGGGAAGTGTGTAGGGCTATCTGGGTACATGATAATTAATCCGTTGTTTATTGCGTTTTGGTGTAGTAAGCTTCCTGCGGCATTATTATTTAGACATTTCCAGGATGTGTGCCTTGCGTTTAAGTCTCCTATGACGATTACTTTTCTTGCGATATCTGTAAGTTGATTGATGTCGTGATGGTTTGTTTTGGTAGATGGACTGTTATAAGTTGCAATGATGTATGTGTTGGCTTGGAGTTTTATTATTAGATTTTCTATAGCGCTGTTTAGTGATGGGATTTGATTGTGGGGAATATCATTTTTGATTAGTATAGCTACGCCACCACTCCATTTGTTGCGGTCGTTCCTAATTATCTTGTAATTATTTACTTTGATTTTGTTTGCTTCTTCTAGTTTAGTTTCATTCAGGAACATTATGTCTATGTTATGGTTTTGTATGAATTGTTTCAGATCTCCCAGTTTTGCTAGCAGACCATTGGTGTTCCATGATGAGATTTTCAGGTTTTTAAAATTCATAGTCTTCTAGTTGTTGACAAAATTCTACGGTTGCCATTATACGGTCTGTTTTTGTGGTACAGCCTTCTAGAATCTTGTTAAGGTCCTTAATCATTTTTACAAGTGTTTTGATATTTATGACTGTGTTTAGTTTATTAAGTTCTTGTTTCAATTCCAGAAAGCTTTTAATGTTTTCATTTACGTTCGATGTTTGTGGATCATTTGTCTGCTGCTGTTGTGGTCCTTCTTGTTGTTGTTGTATTTGTTGTAGTGGTTGTTGTATTTGTTGTAGTGGTTGTTGTTGTTTCGATTGTTGCATTAGATAGGTTTGGTTGATAGTTCTGTTTTGCCATGCGTTATGTGTAGGTAGTGGTGCCGGTTCATAGTTAGCCCTACTTTTTTTATTAGTTTGTTGTTTGTTTTTAATTATTCGCTGATACACGTCGCATTTTGTGTCATTTGCTGTATGCTCGCCGTTGCAGTTGTGACATTTTGAAGGGCTTTCTGAGTCCTTATGGCAATCTGTGCTCCAATCATCCCCAGCACATTTTGGTTTACTTTTGCAGTTTGACTTTGTGTGGCCCCATTGTTGGCATCTATGGCACTGACTTATAATTTTTTTATTTGTATGTCTTTCCCAATAAATTTTGGTGTGATTCAAATACTTGATGGTTATTGACGCTGAGGTTATTACTAAGTATGCAGGCCTTGTTGTGCCTCGCATTTTAAATATTTGTTTAACTGGTACATTGTTTTTCTCCAGTTCACTTTTTATTTCGTTGATGTCAGGGTTGTGGTCTAATCCTCGTAGCACCAAGGCATGCGTCTTTTCTGTTTTGATTGGGTATGTGTGATGGTCTATTTCGTAGTGGTCTAGCTGTATTTGAAGTTCTTGTCATTCTTTTTCTGTTTTTGCGATTATTATAGTCGTGCTTTTTGTATATTTTATTTGGAAACCTGTTGTACATGTAGTTTGGAGTAGTTTCATTAAGTTTTGATGTTCAGTTACCTTTCCATGTATTATTATTGGTGCAATCTTTACTTGGGCTGTTGGTTTTTCTTGATAGTTTTCGGCTTCCATTGGTTGTGTATCTTCGTCTTCGCTTTCGTCTGTTAATTGCTCGTACCTATTGTTTAATTCTAATGGTTTGAATTTCTTTCTTTTGTTTGTTGTTGTGGTTGGATTGTCTTGGTATTGTTTCTTGTTTTTATAACTTGATGTTCTGTTTGTGACGAGTGTGAATTCCATCGTTCTCTCTTCTTTGTTAGGGGTTGTTGTTTTTTCCGTCATGTCGGAATCTGTTGTTTTTGTGTATTGAGATTATTACGATTGTCTTGGATGTTGGTTTGATATTGATGCATATCAGTGTCTATTTTTTATTTTGCTTTTAACTTTCACTCTCACTAACTGTGTTCGCTCTGTGGTTGATACGTCTACACTCTTCGAGTGCTGTGACGATAATGTCGCGAAAGCAGACGTGATAACCGCTACACTACGGAACCCACTCTAATAATGAATGCAAACCTCTTAACAACTGTGCTATCTGTTCCAACAGTTGTTGATTTGTTTTACTACTTAATCAAAAATAATAAACTGAGTAGTATTGTAATTTTATTGGAAATATTTCAATCTTTGTCTGGCCTATTGAAAGGCGCTATGTGGCATAGTTTGAGATCTCTAAAATCACCTTAAATAAGAGAAAGATGTCAAATGTTTGTTGCTACAGTTGTCGATCTATTTCTTAAAAATAATAGGCTTTGTGGAACTTAGCGGCGTGAAATTATTACACTGATGATAACAGTGGGACGATCAAATGGAAAAAAAACTGTCCTACTTTAATGCCCTATCTATTCTATCTCACCTTATCTATAATGGTTATATTGACAACACATCTAGCCATACCTCACCATTAATTTTTCATCGCTTTCTTTTCATTTGCAAAAGCAATAAACTAAATAAAATCCGACATATACGTTAGTAAATGCACTAGATAAAAAAAAATTTGTATGGTGATGACTGATGTAAATCGTATATTTGGTGGCAATTAGTTTTTTCCAGTGGTCTTCAAATGGCATTGCACCTGAACCACTAGCGCGGTGTTCAGCACGAATAATTTTACGGTAAGTATCACGTACATTTTTAAATCTTATTTTAGCTTCGGCAGCGCTTAATTTTCCTAGTGAAAAACGTTTGAATTAATAAAATTTTCGTTTATACTTCCTTTTTATTAATACTGACATTTCATTTTTGTAAAATAAAAACTATAAAAGATACAATTATTTATTTTTACCATTCAAGGCTGCAGAAACTTCTTCCCAAAGCTTAGCTTGCGTTTCTCGTGATCTCTCCGGTACTGGAATATTAAAATTCCACAAAGGAATTCTATTCTGGACCTCCATCAACCTCCTCATCACCCAACATTTTTCGACTTGTTTTCGGGGCTGCCGTATTACGTCGGTTTGCTGATTTTTCCGTTGCTAGCGGAGATTTAACTGGAATATATAATATATCAGAAACATATACTCAACATACATAAAAAGATGAGACACTAATCTTAATTCAGTTAAAATATCATATGAATTTAAAAAACAATGAAAATTTTACTAACATGCATTTTGACAACAATTCTCTTTGTTCCCATACATTGAATCTTGAATCAGTCCCTCGCTTCCGTCTGGAAGAATTGCTCGTCGAATAATTGTTTCTTTATCGTTTGTAACTTTTAATAATTGTTTTACTTCTTTGTTACACTATAATTTGCAACAACAAACCTAAGAGAGGATAGAAATAATAATTATCGTCTAAGTAGACATCTCCGTAATCTTCTAGGCATGGATGGTCTTGGTAATCTTTACAGATCATTTTGCAAATGCTTAGATTCTTTTACTAAGTTAGTATGTTATATTTGTTGATAATAATTGATATTTACCTCAAAACTCATTGTGAATATTTTTAATAGTCACACCGCGGTTGATAAAATAACTGGTAACGTTAAATAAAATTGTATCTGCTATCTATTACTATCGATACCATTGTTCGAGTTACGTTGACGCTAATATAACCCAGGAAAAAAGCTAAACTATATTTAGTTTTTTCGCTACAATCTCTTTTAGATGGCGCATAGTTCATCACGTGACCACATTTGTCTCTCGAAACCAGCGTCGAGCGTCAGCATGAAAATGCATCTTTAGGGAAAACAATAATTTTGACAGTTAACTTTCAAATGGGATAATTGGCATTTCAAATTGTTATTATTTTATTAAGCAAAATTGTGGTGGTTTTTTAACATTATTTCTTTCTTTTATATGTGTTTATTGTCTGTTATTTTTATTACTTCATTTGTTATATTTATTTAGTAGAGTTTGTTGAAGATTTAGTCATGGTCAAAATTGAGATTGGTCTTTCAGACATTTGCGTTTTCAATGCCGGACACGTTATTTGTTAGGACATTGATAACATTGAACAAAAAATCATATTTATCCTCGTTTTGCAAACAAGCAAATTACAGTCTCCACCCCATGAGGTAGAGCTATAAAATGTTGGTTACACTTTTTTTCAATTTGAAATCCTTTGTCAACCATAATTGCATCAACGTGTGGTTGCAGACGTGAAATTATGTCTTCTGTCTTAAATATAGCTTTGTCGGATGCGCGGCTACCGTAAGCCGAACTCAAAAAACTTACACTGCCAGCAGGAGTGACACCAATTAAATTTTTTATAGTGTAACCACTTTTATAAGGTGAATAACACCGAATTCGACATTTTAAACAGCTTGGTGTTTGAACCAATATTTCAGTGCAATCAAGAACGACTCTTGTATTACTAAATTCCTCAAAACATTTGGGTAAATTCTTTAAATTGTCTTGCTGTGTTGGCCAATAAATTAATGGTTTTAATACTGTGGCAAGAATATTAACAAATCGATGGAGATGTTTTCGAACACAACTTTCTAACTTTTTACACAAAACCGCAAAAATACGAAAGGAAAAATTTTGTATGATGTTTATCAAGACAATGAGTAATGCAGTCAAGGCTTGATCCTCATTTTTCGGCATAAATGCACTGTTAAGTGCTGTTAGGATAATTAATGATCTTGGAAATAAAACTAAAAAAAATCTTGCTTGGCATCTAATCATCACACCATCATATATACCAACATATATTTGGAGACGGGCTTTTTAAAAATTTTCCTCTTTTGTGAAATAATGCAATGAATTGTATCAGTCTTATAATCAACACTAATATATATCAATAAAATATGAAATCAGCATTTATCAAAAGAGAAATTACTAACTTTAATATATCACCTACTAATGTCTACTAAAAGTGCTGGCTTTTAGTTTTCGGAAAATCGAAAGCAGGCGATAAACAATTGCTAAAGATTAATATTTTCTGTTGTTATGTCGGTATTTAACTGGTCATATAAGGCCAACATAATTCTTTTCTCCAGCTACTTTAATCTCTTCAACAGATGCATCGGGATTGTAGAAGACTTCCACGTATTGCATAAGTTGATCATTTTTATTAATAATATCTAACAATTTCTTTTTTCCCTTACCTAAAATAGCGCTGGTTGTATCGCATCCTGTAAAGGCATGCGCGAACAAAATGATATTTTTCAAATGTTGATTCTGTTGAGTTTCGTAAAGTACATCTTGCAGTTTTAAGGAAGCTTGAGGTTTCCACATTGTTATATTTAAATTTCCTGGTGTCAATGCGATCATTAAAGCAGCAACGTCGACGTCGGTCAAAATAACAACAATTTTCTTGTCTTGATTCTTTTCTGCAAGGTCCATAGCTGTTTGAATGTTGAGAGTATCGGCATCCTCTTTCGCTTGTTTTATTGTTAAGTTAGTTTCTGCTATTAGTGCGCTTTTTAATTTCGTTATTAAACGGGACTTGTTTTTTTCATTTACTAAGAACAAATCTTTTTTTCTGTCAGCTTCATATCTAACTCAAAAGTAATTTTTGGTGCAACCTTCTTCGAAACTGGTCTGAATCGTTCATATGATTTTACACTGTGAAAGCTGTCTTCATAACCGTCAAATATAATCGAAGTGGTGTTAGTGTAATGACTGAAAATAAAAGCTTTGTAATCAGCAATTATCTCACCAAAGGTTTTCTTATCTTTCCATAATACTTTGTGTAATGGATAACCTCCATCAACAACCAACAAGCAGCCAGCTAAATCAGATAAACGAAATGGTGAAGATTTTAAAGCATCGTATAATTCAGATTTTTTTGACTCGCATGAAACCTTTATCATCAAATAATGCTATTGGAAATGGAGCTAGTTCATGCAGAAGAGCCGTTTCTATTATTTTTGGGTCATTCATCATTACTGCTGCGATTCGTTGAAATAATAAATATGTGTTAATCGCTTTTTTTTCTCAGTACAGCTCTACAGAAGGTACAGTTGAAATCAGAGTTTGAACCGCCTTCGATTTTGAATATTTATAATTTTCTCCATTAAATCCTACCATACTAGCCATACTTGCTAACCATTTCGGGATCGCTCTATGGCAATCAGTATTTGCATCTCCTACTAATCCAGTTGATAAAGATTGTAATTTTGGTGAGTGGATGAAGGGATTGTGTGTTTGGAACCAAGCTTTGAATGTCTGCCGATCACTTGCAGCCCGTTTCTGCCCCGCTGGTGTAACGTCTACGTGTTGATCTGAGTATTCCCATTTAATGCTTACGTAGTCTTCTAACTGATTCATGATTTCCATCGCATAAGGCATGCCTTCAAGGAAGCGTGTCATCACACTAGACGTCATACCACAATCATGTGATAAACCTTGAGCTCCTGTATGGATGGTACGCAGCAACATCTGCTCAAATGTCATGCCAGTCCATATTCCAGCCCTAGCTTTCTCAGTCCTACTCGACGGTTCCGCAGATTTTTCAATTCCATCAATGTTCTCATGATTTACGATATTTTCTGCAGATTCCGCGAATTCTGCAATTAGTACACCTATCACGTGAGCAGTCGTTAAATGCCCACGCAAATCTCTGGCAAAAGATGTGCACATAAACATTTTATCGATAGAATTAGTTGCATAAACAGTACCCCACAACTCTTTTAATACTGAGCCTTCCATTATAGTTAGAACTGCTTTAAAGTACGACATTAATAGATGGAAGCCACCGATGTGACCAACAACATTTTCCAATTCTTTTACTTTGCAATTACATAGAATTTGTTGAACTTTCATGTGCAAAGGATAATCAAACGTGACAAATATAGTTTTTTGAACGACATGACGAGCATGTTTTGCAGCGTAAAGTAACGATGTATAAACAGTTGTTTGGAATCCATCCCTTATCATTACCTTTGATAAGTCTGAAGTACTAAAGCATAACTACATTTTAACTTCTGAGCAAAATAACCACAGTACACAACAATACTTACCGTACTTATATTTAAACAAATCCGTCAAACTTTCCAGCAAATTTGTTTAACACTTCTTATACAATGGCGACGAAACTTTTGTCTAACAGACTTACGTAGTACAGCCGGAAATCAGAGATTGCAGCACGTTCGTACTTCGAAAGCGCCACATCCCCGTTTTATACTACATCCCCAATTCGCCCTGCTTCCCCCAAGGTATTTAATAATTAATATAATTTCTTAAACACACCTTGTAAATTTCCATGTAAAGTACATTGCTGTTCTTAAATAAAAACGACAACTTATGAATTATTAAAGAAACAATGCATAGAATATAAAACTTATAAATTATCATCAGTTTTAGATTTTAATGAAAAGAATGGAGCACTATTTGAAATTTTAAGCCGTATATCTGAAGCAACATTCAGTCTATTCTTTTGTTTTGATTTTAGCAGAACGTATACAGAGAAAGCCTGTTCGCATAAACATATCGTGCAAAAAGAAATCAAATGTTTCATAGCCTTTTCGGAGAGCTCATTGGAATCAGAATTAATTTTAATCCAAAACTGAAATAAATTGTCGTCGTTAAAGATGTCTTTTTTCGAACTGCTACAAGACAGATCAATGAGCTGATCTTGTTGTTGTTGTGTAATCGGGGAATTTTCATTATTTGGTGCCGGAAAATATTCACGAAAACTTATAACTACATTCCGTAAATGGTAACAAATTATAAGTTGAACGTCTTATGGCAAAGTTTCTTCTTCGGATTTCTAAAATGAATTTACTGAAGAAAATGTACCGAAAGATGATTATTCCACACGGTTGGCCCAAATTTGTAATTTTTGTATGGTGGCTTCTATATAACCATCGTAGTTCTGTATGTAAAAATAGTTGAACGTATTCACCATCTGCTTCTTCACATATTGCTTAAAAAACGCGGTCGTTTAACGGTCCGGCCTTAATAAAATTAATGATTTTGACAACTTTGACCAACGTCGATTTTAACGATTGCGGAATTTTTTTGGAAGCTAGGCCTTTCCTATGGATACAACAACAAAGGGTGTTAATATTTTCTCTACTCCTTTATTCATGTTCACACGGTAATTGGCGTTACAAATTATGCGTTTCAAATAATTATCAAAAGTAATAGATTTTATGAAATTTAACATATTCATTTTTTGGTTTAAACTAAATCTTTTAATTGTAAATGTAAAGAGATTCTTGTTTTCTGTGATGCCTGTCTTCAGTAAATGAAAATCATTTTTCAAGGAAAATTTTTACCACCTGGTTCGATCTGATCTGTCGCTAGACGCCCCTGTCCAAATTACCGGGTTACATTTATTATTAAAGCATATGTTAAATGTTGGATTGATTTTTTATCAGTTGATTGTATTAACACAATTGCAATATGTATGAATGAACAAATGAAAGAATGGTTCAGGAAACAGATTAACAATAAATAATATCAATAATCGTATTTATTTGAACTTAATAAATTTTTTTATGAAGAATTAAATTTTGCTTTTTCTTTTTAATTTATTTTCTTTTTCATCCTTCTTATTTGTTTTATCTATTCGCTCTGTGCAAAGTCATGGTAGATAGCGAGAGTTAAATCGATGCTAGCGTTCGCAGTGGACAATTGAAGCGTTAAAGGGGGCAGTTTTTAAAGTTCCAGTAACCAAATACACGTGGGAAGTTTAATTTTTTTATTATTTAAATAATATAAATAAGAGAGAACTACATTTTCAACATAAAAATCTTTTAATTTAACATCTAAATTGTAATCAAGAGTATAAATAGATAATAAAATAGATATATATCGATTAATTCGACAAGTATTTGAATTTTTTATCGCGAAGTAAAATTTATTATTTACATTTTTTTCTCTCTATTTATGGATAATATGTTTTGTTATTCTGGCATAAACTTAACCTAATACTTACGGACGATTATATTTTTTATTTTATTTATTATACTTTCATTTTTTTACATAACTGCACTTAATAATCACTTCACAGCGGCCGAAATTAATTAAAAAAATGTTTTAAAAAGAATTTTTTTTTAAATAATAGATTTTAATTATACAGCTCATTTATTATATGTATAGCACATTGTAAACATTCTAACGGTCCCCTTTTGTTCATACATGGTAGAGTGCTACAGTCGCACACAGAGCGAATATTGCTGCATTTAGATAATGAATAAGTACATGCTCGTACTGTGCAGCCCGGCATTTCTATCACCAATAAAATTTAATTTTTCAGATGATTGATCTTTTATACATTGTCGTTTGTAAACAAAATGCGAGAACTTGATAAATATCACTTTCACTATTATTATTCACAGTATCACAATTCAATACATGACTTCGATCAATTATATCCTCTCCACCAGTAAAGTTTCTACTATTAGGGGTAGCAGAAGCAAATTTACATATTTGTTGGATCGATACACGCATTTTTATTTCGTACTATTAAGTTTTTTCTTTGACAACAACGTGTACTTGTATGCATCAGCTGATACTATAATCCTTCAATCGCTAGCTGGTTTTTTTACCGCCAGGCGGCCAAATTTTAAGAAACGGTTCCCAATGGATTTTTGTCCTTTTGTAAGTTGAAATTTCCAGAGCTAGATGTCAGCAATCTCAAATAATGTACACTTCACCTGACGTAAAATAAATAACAAACTTAATATTGTTCAACTATTTCGATATTTTTTTCTTATAAGTAGTTTATTAAATATGGAAAGTCTCTCCTTTATGATTATATATCAGATATAGTGCAAAAATTAATTGATTCGTGTAGTAGGTAGCAAATGGTAACTTTTAGACATAACAGGGAATAACTGCCTTGATTAATTTTGTTTTCATTTTCTTACCCAATAAACAATCATTATTAACCGTCGTGGAAATTAATAGAATACCACCACATTTAGTATTATTTAACTAACCATTGACAGTAAATATGATCGATAAATAAAATAAGAAAATTGAATAACTGAAAACGGAATGAGTGTCATTACTGAAATTACGACAAGCACA
This sequence comes from Meloe dianella, assembly GCA_028455855.1. NCBI lineage: Eukaryota > Metazoa > Arthropoda > Insecta > Coleoptera > Meloidae > Meloe > Meloe dianella. Next base: position 674,184 of record JAPTHL010000046.1, on the reverse strand, counting down.
TAACATTTTAACGGGGCGGTATTAAATTGAATTTGTGATGTAAGATCTGTCGTTAAGATTGTGAGTAACTCAATTTTAAGGCGAAATTTTCGCATCCCTACTGTACCTCCATAGATTCCCCATTTTACTGTTTAAATATATTGGAATAATCGCCATACTCTAAGAATTAGAATAATCATTGAATTTAAGATTTTCTAATTGTGAGTCTCAGAATTTCGTTTTATGTCAACTGGTAACAGATGATGAAGTGTAAAAACTGTTTTTAAATTGATAGGAAATACATTATATGATTTGATATGTATTAACGAATGGCAAACGATTGCCATAATATAGATCTTTTGTAATTCTGAATATAAGTGTGTTCATCTTTGGTGGTTTGTTAGCCTGAGTCGTTTAAGTGTACTGTGTCTTCATTTATAGACGAAATCAGAAAATAATAATAAGTATTAAGAGTACTGCGTCGAAGACTACATTGATAATTATAATTAATATGACCTTTTAGCTTTTTTGCTTCTGGGACCCGAAGATAAGGATTCATAGCTTTTGAAATTCGTTTAAAAGGGCAGAACGAATCACTTCAGTAGAAAATATTTCTATTAGTCATATTGCTGAAGTCGATGACTTCTCAGTATAACTATATAAACTGCGTTTTTTCCATGCGGGAAGTGAAAAAAATTTGTTTCGATAATATGTTCGTTTGTGCCCACATTATGAGCTTATTACATAGTTTCAATCAAATCCACAAAATAATTGTCTATAATTACATACAAAGCAGCATATGGAATTATTATATATTATATTATAGTTTTTCTTCCAAATGATAATCCAAACATCTTATGCCTGCTAAACACTATTGTCGCATAATTTTGTATGATAATTCCGAATCTGGAATTAGAATACCAGTAAGTAATTTGCTATATTTTGCACTTTCGGTGAATCTGGGCCTGTATAATTCAGTTGTTTTAGTCGTCTGTAGTTGGTATGTGTGTAATGTCACGTTAATTTCAGTAGCTTTGAACGAATTTTATTTGTTTCGGTAAGTTCTACTATTTATTCATTGTGATCGAGTCTACCTTTTTCGAAAATAAAAGCGACGATGAGGCCTTACTTTACATTTTATTTGAAAGAGCTATAGGAAAATATCACGAGTTTGTGCAATATGTCGTTGAAAATTCACTTTTAAATTCTCATTTAAACATTTTTCCAGATTTTTTTTGTCTGTGTTTGATGAACATGTAGGAAGGCTCCGTCAAGACATTTCTTCCATAGAAAAACGATTCAGTGGCAAGTATATTGAGCCAATGCTGGCAAATTGCAAAACGTTTTATGGAAATTACAAAAGGGATCGATCCACCAAGGAATTATAGTTTTTTTAAGCTAAATTATTCAGCTTAGATGTAGACTCATCATACGAATGTCTATAAAGACCACGTTATTTGATCCTCAAGCTCAAAAACTTTCAGTTTTTATATGCCGAGTTTGGATCTATCACCTATCCAAAAAGTTACAGAAATGTGACTCCGTCAGATCCTGTAAGTGAAAACGAATGAAATACTGGCATGTGCTAGTGTTGAAGATAAATTTAATGATGCAGATAAAATTACTGAAATTTGAAAGATTTTCAAGAGGGTACTATTTTAAAGGAAAAACGATATCGCAGTTCGTTTGTGATCTGCTCGGTAGCCAGATCTGCCGTTTGTAGGGCATATGTGGGACATAATCGGATGTATAATTTACTTCAGTGTCGACTCTACGCGGTAATCAAAGTAACCGCCGCATCGTTCATCCTGATGGAGGAGCGTCTGGCTGAAAGGCCACCGTAAGTTCTTTACGCACAACAAAATATACAAAGATATACACTCCTTTATTTCTATTTTGACTCTCTGGTTTAGATACTCGCGGGCTTCATTCACTTGTTGTTGACTTATTACGTCCGGTTTCTAAAAAGTTTTTTTTTCTATATTTGGTATTTATTGATTCTATGAAGTTATAGAATGAACAAACTCAAACTTTGTTTCTGAAACGTTCTAAAAGCCAGCTTCTTGAAACTGCCGAGAGATCGCGAGTATACTTTAAGCTCATTGTGTTTGTTCGTGCTATTTGAGGGAACTGAAGTAGGTGTTTTCAGAGAAAATTTTAAATTATACCCTAATGATAATTCAGAAATGAACTAATTATGCGCCACATAAATTGATCATACGGTTGTAGCTATCATAACTTATAAAATCGTTATAGAAACGGTTTCGTACTCTTTCAGGGACGATTTTCGCACTTTATGGAATCAATAACTTTATTGAATCGATGTCTATCTAAGAATTTATTTTGTTAAACATACATACACTTCGATCAGTTTCTAGATCTAGATCTTGCTGGCCATAACAAGAGACTAATGTTCTTGTTCCGGAACCAGTCTAGGGTCTGAGTGTCGGCTAGACGATTGTCTGGGATATCAGAGATTTGGAAAAACCCCATAGCATCATCTAGGAATTGTTGTGAAATAGTTTGAACGGAACGTTAGTCTACGAGTAATTGCTACGAAGTAAAGACGTGTCAGTTTAATTCATTTTTGCTTTTTTTTTCATTTTATTATCAATTAAAAGCCACGAGGAAAATCAAAAAAACTATCCAACTTCAACTCCAGCACCATCAAATCATGATACACTTGATAAATCCCCAGCTTATTCGACAAGTAGCGCCCAAGATACAGTGCGGAAAGTCATACCGATACCGATTCAGATTCTGATTCTATTTATTCAATTTCTAATAATGTTGATGGTCGTCGGATGGCATCAGCTTTTCCTTTTGAAAGTAAGTTAACAATGGCATATAATTAATCATTAAATTATCTATTGACTAATTTGTTTAGTATAATTAATAAAACTTAAATTATTATAATGATCATTTGTGTTTTTTTTATTTATGCCAGAAAAAAATCGATTGAACAAATAATTAAAAAATCACAAAAGTAAATAAAAAACTTAGAGTAATTTAATATTGAAATTGTGGGGCAAGTAGCTAACGACAAAACTGAATAAAATCGATTTTTTTTCTGCTCTTCCTCCTTCCACTTAATATAAATACTTTATTTTAACTAAGTATAAAAATTAAGTACTAAATAGATTCTCAGTAGATCCTAAAATAGAATCTAGGTAGGCTCTATTATGTACTACGAGTGTTTTTAACTAGAACCTAAATAAGTACTAGTAAGTGTCGAAACTGGAAAAAAGCAATACTTACTAGATCCTAAACAGTACATAACTCCTGTGTTATTTAGAATCTAAATAAGTACTTTTATACACTGCAGAGTAGATCTTAGCAGAGTCTGACTAGGACTTAAATTTCGATTCGGGTAATGTTCTTGTTCCGGAACCAGTTGTTCATAATTCGTGCTGTGTGCACAGAGGCATTATCGTGTAATTGTTTATATAGGTATAAAATTTCTGTTACAAGCTATACATATTTAATTTACGATGAAAAACCTACTGCTATAAATACATAAACTTCTTATCGAAAAATCAACAAATCGTTTTCAAATCATATCTGTTGATACGTGAAATTATAACCCGGAAAAGTTTGTTCCACCGGCGGCAGCATGACGTTCTCCAGACACCATGAATGCTGATCCAACCCCAGACATGCAGCGAAAATCTTCCGCTTGCATGAGTTGGTGCGACATATCGTTCCTCATACCTGGTGCTCCGTGGTCTCCATACGAGGATCCTTCCGTTCGCATGAGACTGGAAACCTTTTTCGTCGGTGAAAACCACATTTTCCCAGAAGGCCTCATTTTGTCTAAGATATTCGATAGCAACATTCAGCCTTCTTTCTTTGTGTTGTTCAGACAACGCCGGCTTCTTTGCTGCCACATGACTATTTAATTCAGAAGAATTTATTCTTCGATATGCCGACCACCTCGAGGCTGGAAAATTTGACTGTTTAGTTGCCTTGGGAACGGAGTCAATCGGATGCTGCCTCATATAGTTATTAGTAGGTTAGCGTCATTTTCTTCTGTAGTTTTATTAGGTGGTCCAGGGCCGATTTTTCTCTTTACTGTCCCATCGCGATCCCATGTTATTTAATATAAAAAATACACTGTTTTGTAACATTTAAATCACCAGCCACGGCTCCAAATGACCATCCACTTTCCAATAGAGCAATTGCTCTTAAATGCATTGTAATAGTAATATCTAATTACACTTCAGTAGGGGTGGCAAAATGCCTGAATTTAAAAATATTTTCATACTTATCATGTATTTTTACAAAGGCTAATGACAATACATCCGGTTTAATGAAAATTCTCTTAAATTACTGTGTCGGCACCGTTTAAGAGATTTGGAAAATCCACAAACCACTACTTTAGTAATGTATTTATACAAGAATGAGAAATAATAACCGGAAGAATCATTTCTATCAGTGCAATAAAATGATCTCAGAAATGATTTTGTCGGTGTATTTCAAAAACTTAATATGTTTATAGATAAAAGTAAAAGCACTTCCTACCATTAAAAGCAATTCAAATTTCTATCGAAAGATTGCATTTCGGCACGTTAGCTCTAATAAAAAAAGTAAAGTGAAATTAACGGCCCATTGAAACTCAGAGAATCTATTAAAAATTATAGGCTAGTTACCGAATTTGATTAATTTTTATCATAGTAACCAAATTTTACGGATTGCTAACAGCTTCAATACAAAATCAACTCCATTATTTATTTCAATGTCAGGCATAGGGGTGTGGTGTTTTCTTATTTTAGGTACATCAATAAATCGTTTCCTTTCTCTCGATATCCAATAGCATACTATTGAAAATGTTGTTCCCTTCAAGCGAAACTCTGGCTTACACCACACAACCTTCACCGTTAAAATATTTACGCACTTGGCTGTACTTCCAGTCAAGACTGACGGAAGCATATTCGGTGAAACGCAGTAGCTGATGAACAGTCGAGTGTTGGGACCTAAAACTATTTCCGATAAACGTACGTGTATGAGTTTTTCGACAAGTTTTCCGACATTGGAGAATAGGCTAATTGGCCGGTAGTTCTGAGGGAACTTTCGGTCTTTGCCGGGCTTGAGGAGAAAGATCACATTCGCGGTTTTCCACCGTCATGGGAAGTCGTGTGCAATTGCCTTTGGTGGTATGCATTTGAGGGCTCGATTGGTAATGTGATCTGGACCTGAGGCTTTTCTTAACGCAAAGTGCGTTAATTATATGGCGGATTTCCTCTGTTGTCGTTTAACGAATGACAGAGTTGCCGGATTTCTGGAATATCTCCTCGACCTTATTGTCTATCGTTTTGACGTGTTCCACATCGGCGTCTCTTCAGTTGGGCCTGCACTGCAGTTCCAAGCTGTCAGCGAACGCCTCTGCTTTCTCTTCGTCTAGGTAAACAATGCCGTTATAACCATGAATCGGTAGTGTTGGTTTCCTTTCACTGCAAAGAACTTTGGATATTCTCCAAAGAGAATTGTCCTCGGGTTTGAGTGAAGAGATCTTATCGTCCCATTCTGCATTTCGCAGATCTAGTAGGGAGTACCGAACTTCGTTGGTGAGTTTATTGTCCTGAATTCTGTCCGCTGCCTGTTTTTTGAAATTTTCCGAGTGAATGCATTTAACATTTCAATGACTTTGATTTCAAAATTACTGACTGAGTTTTCTAACTCGATCGAAGAATTTATAAGAGTGATTGGTCGAAAGTGTGTGCTAGGTGTTGGTTGAATTTATCCCAGTCAGTGAAACAGCTAGTGACTCTATCATAAAGTGGATCGTTTGCTTCGTTCCAGATATGCATTAAAACGGGGCAATGATCCGAACTGAGCTCATTTACCACAATGAGATCAATTTGGAAACTTACGTTATTTAGAATTACGATGTCCAGTATGTCGGGAACTCCAGTCACAGCATGATAGTATGTTGGCTCAGAAGAAGCTGGAATTTGACAATTTTTGTCAAACGCGTGTTGCTCCAGTATACACTCGTTTCTGTTGTTTCGCCTGCTGGACCAAAGTGTGTTTTTGGCGTTAAAGTCTCCTGCGGCAATGACCGACACTCCTAGCTGCAAAATTTTGTCGAAATCAGAAATTTCTATAACCGCTGTAGGCGGATTATAGCACGCGACCACGACTAATTTACCATTAGGCGTGATAATTGTGACGGATGTAGCCTCCACACGACAGTCCGGTGTGATCATGACGGAATGAACGATATCATGACGCACATATATGGCTGTCGCTTCTCCGGGATTAGCTTGCCGGTCATTGCGATGTAGCAAGTAACCCTATATGTTAGAGTTTCTCGCGCTACCATCGAGGAATGTCTCGCATACCAAGATAAGATGCTGACGACTGGTAAAATTAGCAAGTTCGTCACGGGCAGATCTAAAGCTTCTGGCGTTCCAATACGCTGTCTGCATCGACCTAATGGTTTTGGTACTACTGTCTATTACATTTTGTTGAGATCGTTGGGAAGGTGACCAAGAATTTTGGCGAGTTGCAGCGCCTGAGTGCGGACAGCATGCAAATAATAATGCTGGCTACATCAGTCGGCGGAACTGTCCGCTTTGCTGTACGTCTTGGTGGTGTGGGAATACGACGTAGAAGGGACTGGTTTGGTTAAGGTGGCAGTTTTGGTGGTAGTCGCCTTCCTGGTGACGGATTTGTCCGATATTTTACGACGGTTTGTCGAAAACCTCAGATAGCCGCGGTGACATTGTGCGGGTTGGCTCCGCTTTCTCGACGGCTCATCTGTCATTATCAGCCTGCAGACGGTTCGGAGGTTCCAAATCTCCTTGTCGCTGCGTGGCACTTCAACCAGCATCAACGGCATAGCTTGTTTGCTGCGTTCTCTTAGCATTCTGCAGACCTTTATTGGGTGGAAACCCTGCGCTATGAGGTTGTGGGCGACCTCCATTTGCGTGATTTCCACGGGAACAGTACCACTTTCAAGGTTAAGTATGCTGGCAGACTAAACGAGTGAGACTGAAATCGCTGTGTATCGAACATCTTCATTAATGCTCGGTAGTCATCGGTTGCCGCAGGCTGGACGCGGTTGCCGTCCGCGCACTGGGACGCCTTTGTGATATTGATCATAAGGTCGTGACTCTTCATCGCATTTGAGATGCGAATCCACTTTGAAGCATCCCGCAAAACAATTGGAGGAATGCAGGGTTTGGGGGCTGCCGGAAGGGCCTGTGACGCCGTCGCGACATCGGTCGTCGCGGCGACTTGCGTTGTGACGGAGGGCGTCGGTGACGCGGTTAGTTGAACCTTAGGGATCCAAGTTTCATTTGGGGCCTGCTGGGGTTTTTGTTGTGTCTGAGGGATCTTTTGTGTCGCCTGAGGGGCCTGTGACACACCTGGGGTGATGCGAGCTTTCTTGCTCGCTGATGCTGGCTGGTTTGTACCTTTGGGAGAAGTAAGTCTGTTTGCCTTACCTCTCTTTCTGGTGAAGGTTTTGAAATCTCCGTCGGAAGACTCTGCGGCGGAAGCCTGGATTCAATATATCTGAATACACAACTTCATTGGACAAAGGCCCTAAAATTGATTTAATGAAATACTACGAAATATACAAACATGGAAAGAAAGGATATAGATTGATTAATGATCAAATAGAACTTAATTTTGAACCACTCTTCAAATTTTTGAGACGACATCTATAACTTGGCCACATAATTATTTAAATCAATTTGTTTTTCATTCCAACATACCCTCTATTACTCGTTCGACCACTATTTCAACTTGTACGCATGTTCCCAAATTACAAATTTCTCATTCTTATTATTAATATCTGATATACGAGAAAAACTGCAGATTAACATCATTTTGTATTTTGATTTATCTTAATTTCAACTACGTTTTAAGTTAGTACTGTAATTTTAATTTTTTCGACATTTATTATATAGTGTTTTTGAATATTTGATATAATTATATTTTAATTGTGAATTCTTATTTCAATCGATTGGTATTCAGATATATTGACGTAAGTTGTAATATTATTGTAATCTTTTGCATTATATAAGCTAATTTGTAATTAATTCAACAACTTTATAGTACTCACACCTGATAATGACTATATAGTCGAAACCGGTCGTGTAAGAATACAAATTTATAAGGAATTAGAGTTTTATTTTATTCTATTTTATTCGATTTCATTCTACCTAATGAATAAAGTTTAGTTTTTGTTATTTACATACATGTGGCAATAAGACTGATTGTAATGATGAGAATTCACATCGTATTTATGCTATCATATGATTCAACAAGATTGACAATATGCTATCATCTTAAAGCCCGGTGGTACGGATTTTTAAATTTGTTTATACAATAGTGATAAATTCATAATAGATGACTCAATTTGCGTGCTTAAATATTATCGAACGAACAAATTACAGGAAGCTGTATGTCTGAATTATTGCTATTAAGTGCTACAAACATCATGCAAACTACTCCTTTGTTTCAACTTCAATTTCCTCCACACCCTAACTGGAATAATAACGTATAATTTCTTGACAGGTGGTGCAACAGAAATTTGTATCAATGTTAATCTTCTCATAACAAACAACATAGTAACAGCTGGAGAAGTATCAAAATTTGCTATAGCTCATTCTAATTCAAAACGTCAATAATAACTGACAGTTTAACAATAACTTTAGATAATAAATTTGATTATTGATTTTATGATGACATAAGTAAAACAATCATGAATTGATTGTTTATTATATTGATGAAGAGCATTTATATACTTTTGGGAATTGATTAGGATAATAGCAGCTAAATAAAAAGTTTGTTTCCTCAATTTCATTTATGATCAGTTTAAAACGGTTTCATGCTTGGTACCAATTTGACGGAGTAGCATCACCCACTCTTTACCGTTTATCAATAATTAATTCTTCTCGAAGATTAATACGCTGTACAAACAGCACGCAATGTTATTGTTCCAATGGTAGCACAGCCCTCCATTTATTACGTGTTCACATTTATTTCAGGATGCTAGAAACACCTTTAAGACTATTTATGTACTGGATGTATACTTCTATTAATTAAAGTATTTTATATTGATACTAGGATATTTGAGGACTTTTGAAGAAAAAATAATTTCTCCAGAAAATTTGCCTTCAAATTAAACGGAATCTTAAAAATAAATTCCAACCAATTATAAAAAAGAACTTTATAATAACAAAAACTATTATTTATCAAATATTTGATTATGTATACACATCATCATCAAGTATTTCGTTTACCTTTACCATTGTCAATTGTTTTCAATATGTTTTCACTGACACCATCATTATCAGTCAATTCAATCGTCAATTGGTGGTATGCTACATCTCCAAATATTTGATTTCCATTACCTTTATCATCGTCAATTGTTTTCAATATGGTTTCACTGACAGCATCATTGTCAGTCGATTCAATCTTCAATTGGTGATCTGCTACATCTACAAATATTTTATAATCTTAATATCATCATCCAGTGTTTCGCTAACGTTTGCCCTCATCAGTTGTATTTTGTTGATCATTGTTTGACGAAACATTTTTCTATTCTTTGCTCACTTTGTGAGATGATTCAGCATCAAAATATTGGTGAGACTCATTGAAATCACAATATTATTCATCGTATAGTAATCCATTTACCTTAAAAAATATATGAAATAATATCTATTTTTATATTTAAATGTATAATTATATACTTTTTCAGTTCTAAGTGGTAGTGTATAATTCCTCAATACGGCCCTCATCAGAGGACTTTTGCCCCACAAGGTCCGCCCATAGAAGGCGTCAAACTGAAGGTTTTTATGAATTGTATTTTCTCCAACAAAGGAATGATTCGAAATTTAAAATTGTCTTCCAAAATAAATGAATAAAATGATCAATTGTAGCACAGGGTATTGCTCCGTTGTGCAAATAGCTTAATATGTGCCTAAAAATACTCTCCATCTGCATCAGCAACAGAACAAAATGAAGATGAAATTTATTCCAGATAACCACATGCTGGCACTATGCAAGCATACTGCTAGATGGCATCTTTTTTTTTGGGAGGAGGGGAAATCTTTTATAGACCTCAGGCGACCCAGTGCCGCCCGAGAGTGTGGGAGTCTCCCTCATGGGGTCTACCCACTAAAACCCCTCCTCGTATCCTCACCCTATCCTGGGACCGCCGTTAAGCATAACATCAGAGCAGGTATTCGTTTTCTTTTTTCGTCAACAATCCATAATCAATTATTATTCGGATTTACGTTTTCCAACGTTATCTATGTGTTCACATCATTAATCAAATTTTCGTTTTTCTGCTTTTCAGTCATAACACTTATAACAAACTCTCCAACTGCTGACCAACTGCTTGGATTGGAGAGCATTATCTGCTGGACGTAGTCGGGTTCGAATACTGAATCTATCTTCAGGCTTAAGCGAATCCTTTCTGCATCAAAACGGCAACATATAAAAAAGGTATGATAAACATCATCGTCTTCTGTGCAGTACATACACTTGGGACTTGCTCTTTTTTTAAAACGATATAAATAGGCCATGAATCCACCATGGCCGCTCAAGAACTGCGTGAGGAAGTAACCAATTTGACCCCACTTTCTATTCAACCAAAGGTCGATGTTTTTTATTCTTTTGCGTGTCCAAGACCCTGTCGTCTCTATATTCCAATCTTCCTGCCACTTTTCGACCGTTCTCCTTTTTGTCAATGCAACATCACGCTCCTCATTATTACGGAGATCATATAATATTTTCCTCTCCTCAACCAGCAAGTGCCAGGGGACTATACCCGCAATCACTAGCAGGGCCTGTGTAGAGATAGTTTTATTTGCGCACGCAATTCTTAGCGCTACAGCGCGTTGTGATGATAAGATCATGTTCTTGTATTTCTTCATTTTAATAACGTTGTGCCAAATTGGGGCACCATATAGAAGTATTGATTGGACCGCCATCAATATAACTTTTCTCTTCGATGAGCTTGGACCTCGAACGTTCGGCATCAACTTTGATAGGGCCAGAGCTACCCGAGATGCTTTCGCAACAACTGTTTTTATGTGCATACCGAATCATAGACCACGATCAATAGTTATACCTAGATATTTGACATTACTTCCTGGTATGATCACATTTCCATCAATAATAAACGACACATCATGTATCAATCTATAGTTGTTCAGTACAACTGCTACAGTTTTATCAGTTTGTTTACTACCATCCATTGATTTATCATTTCAAGGCCTTCATTGGCCTTCGTCATCAATTTTAGTTTATCTTCCGCAGGTACAACAATTATTAAGTCATCGGCGTAGCAGACCAGTTTTACACCGTTAGGCACTTTCAATGCCATAACATCATCGTAGAGGATGTTCCACAGGGAGGGTCCAATAACAGACCCCTGCGGAACGCCTCCGCTTATTCTCCTCTCTACGATTATTACCCTATCGATAAAATAGTGTTTAATTATATTTAGAAGATGTTTAAAGACACCCCTATTATCAAGTCTTTGAATTATTATATGCCACGAGGCCGTATTGAACGCGCTTTTGACGTCGATCAAAATGAGACCGCAGAATTTGGGAGCTTCAACGGATGTTCTAGTTTTAAAAGTTTTAATCACCTCTTCAACTGCGTTAATTGTCGAGCGACGTGGCCTGAAGCCGAACTGTCTGTTATTGAAGCCATCTAGACCGTCAATCTCGCACACCAGCCTTTTGTTAATGAGATTTTCGTATACCTTTCCGAAAACACTAATCAAGCAAATGGGACGATAATTACGTTCCTCATTTGGGTTCTTTCTTGGTTTTTCAATAAGCACCAGCTTGGCCTTTTTCCACTCCTTTAGAAAAACAGTTTTCGACAATAGATTATTAAATATTTTTGTAAAATATGAGCAATTAGAATTTATGGCTGTTTTTATTACTTCCGGTGCCAGAAAATCTGGTCCTGGAGCCTTACCATTTTTGAGTTTGCTAGCAGCCCATAGTACCTCTTCTTCTTCGAAAGGCTTTAGTTTGCCAGTAGCAGCTTTGGCCATGCATACTTCATTTGTGGTTATAAAAAGGTTGTTGAATATATTAATTTTGTCTTCTTGAGACATTAATATTTTTGGGTTTTTAATTTTTAATTGGTCCATAACAATCGTGTACCCTTGACCAAAAGGGTCGCAGCCCAAGTTCTGGCAAAGTTCGTTCCATTTATTCTTTTTTGATGATTTTATCTCGTGTTTTAATACTTTTCTCGCCTCTTGATATTCTTCTTTTAAAACGTTGATATTATTGTGCCTCCGTAGGGCTCTTTGGAACAACCTTCTTTTTCTATTGACTTCATGTCTCAGCTCATTTATGCGCTCGGACCACCAATATGGCATATGATCTGTCGCTGTTTCCTTTGTCACTCTGTTTACGACTTTTTTTATAACTTCGGTGCATTCACCGATTTCTTCCGAAAACTTGCTGCTCTTTAGTTCAATTTTAAGATTTTTTTCAAATGCTTGTGTCTCTAATTTGTACTTATATCTATTTTGTTGTTTCAGATTATTGAAGTTTTCCATGATGTCGCAAAATATGTACCGATGGTCGCTCAAAGACTCATCCATGAGAACCAGCCATTCCCAAACCCTCGGTATCAATTGTGTTGTCGTCATTGTCAGGTCGACATATGAGTATCCGTTGTGGCGGACCAAGGTAGGTATGACCCCATCGTTCAACACACATATGTTCAGTGCGTTGACCCACTCAAACATCAGCTGTCCTCGGCTGTCAGATAACGTGTTGCCCCAGTCGCCCGTGATCTCTATTTGGCTTTGTTTTTGTCTCACATCTTGTTGAAGGCAGTCGAGGTTATCAGCAAATTCTTCCACACTGCAGTTCGGAGAGAATTATATACCATATATGTACCATGAGCCTACCTTGATCCAGGCGTGATTATTACCACTGCCGTAGGATGTAACACCATATTTTGAACTGATATCAAATATTCCAACTGTGCACTCCTTGTTTATGTATGCTTCTTTTTTATTCTGTGACACCTTTTTGTTTATTTCGCTTGCAGTTATAAAGTCAATTTGTTTTTCTATTGCTGTTAGCCCGGCAGCATCATGGGCCCTTGCAGATCGATTAAAGTTTATTTGGAGGAGTCTCATGTTGTGGATATGTTAATGATAAAATTCGTAAAATGTATGTGATGATATATAAATAAAAATCTGTAAATATTTGTTAAAATTGTGTACATTGAAATTCTTGTAAAATAAAGCGATGTCAAAATATCACAGACCATATCACAGTCTTTACTGTACACCATCTGCAAACAAAGACCTGTATCACAGCTCTGTCTTGTGTATGTGGAAACTCCACATACACAGGTTTGTAAATATTAACTTGTGTGATTATCACAGCCTTGTATTTTATATATGTAATCTCTAAATGTATAAGTCAGCTGTTGTAGGAAGTATTTTGTAAGATTCTCGCGTCCATGTTTTAAACAGCCTAAATTATCACAGTCCATTCTCCGTTTCAATTAATCACAATCCAATTGTATTTTGTAAACATGTACAACTAAAATATTGTAAATAAAATTTGTAAAGTGTAAATAATCATGTATAAATAATCTATAAAATATCAAAATATCACAGTAAACAATCCATTCTAGTGTGTCACCGTCCAAATTCCGCCACATCGATGACAGCACATTTTGTATATAAAATTGTATAATTTTAAAGTTATTAGAAAAATAATTAAATATAAATATTGATTTATCACAGACTATATTTTGGTAGAGAGGATGTAGCAGTAATGTATCATTTATCCTTTGTTGTTTATAGATTAATGACGTAGATTCGAGAAAGATCTCCCACCTAAGTAGAGAAATTATCACCCGCGAGCAGTTATTTATTTTAATAATGATTGGTTTCTTTTCCCTATGTGCGCTTTAGTCAATGCTTGTCTAAATATTTTGCAGCTGCCACTGCCAACCTCGTGTCCGGCTATTCCGCATATTGGACAGTACATATTGTCTTGGCACTCTGGCTTCTTGTGGCCTGGTTGACCACATCGCTGGCAACACTTGCTTCTATCTACACCACTACAGTTTAGGGCTGTATGACCATACTGCCAACATTTATAGCATTTTATAAGATCGATACGCTCTTGGATCCGACACATTGTCAGACCGATCCGAATCCTACCCTGACTTAATAACTTATTGCTATCGTTTACATCGTCAACTACTACTGCCATTTGGTTTCCGTTATTGAGTGGCCTGATGGCCTTGATCTCAAGTTTGCTCCTGTTTTCAATTAGCCCTGATTCCAGGATATGGTCTCTCACTTCTCCTTCTGTTGACAGTTCGTCGATATCCCTGATGTGTATTGTTTTAGTACGTGTTCCACTCAGTATATGTACTCTCCTCTCTCCAACTATATCTTCTATTTTCTTTTTGATGCTTTTGGCATCTTTATCAATCTTCTATTACAGTTTTTAACTCAATCAGAATGTCAAAGATATCTTGATGATTGTTATCATTTTGTTTTGTTAAGTCATAAAATACAGTAATTATGTTTTTTTGTTTGGTTTTCGTTATTTTTTCGACATCTTTGTATTTTATTATTTGTTTCAGCAACTTATAGTTTCCCCAATAGCTTTCGATGTTATCACAGTCCATCAGTTCTGGGAACCTATTAATAATTTTCTTGCAGAATGTCGTTCTATTTGCTTCCTCCTTACCGCAGAAGAATTCTATGTTGTCATCGTTGTCTATTAATGGGTTCCCACTTTTTGTTGTGGTTTTTATAAAGCAGTCCTTGGCCCAGTTCAAGTTAGATATCTTCTTAAAATCATCGTAGTTTTCAATTTTTGCTTGTCTAATGTCAAGCTGCTTTGGTACTATATCTACTGGGTATGTTTGGCAGCCCATGTCATTTGTTGTTACATACCTGACCGGTCTTTTAGTGGTTTTTGTCCTTGTTTTTTCTTGGTTTCTTTTGTCTTCTTCAACGATTTTTGCTGCAAGGCTTTCGAGTTCGGTAGCTATTTTTATAATTTGTTGCTGTACATCTTGTTTCCCCTTACAGAATCTTAAAAGAGATTTTCTTTGTTTTGTAGATGTTTTATCACTTTGCTAGGTTCAGTGACTACAACTAGTTCGTCGGAGTCCGAGCTTCTTATTATCTTACGTTTCTTAGACTTTTGTTTTCGACCAATAGCTTCTTCAAAATCATCATTATCAGTAATTTCTTGGAATACTGAGTCATCCATTTCATCACCGCTTGTATAATTATTTTCAAATAGAAAATCGAGCAGCCCGGGTTGGGTTTGCCTTGCATCGTCATCTACGGTCTTAAGAACTTTCTTGCCTCGGGAGGAGCTTGTCTCCCTCTCCGAACAAGGTTTCTCCAATAACACATAAGGCGTTAAATTTCCCCCCCCCCAGAATCCGTGGGGCAGCCTGGTTTATTACCAGGGGAGGATTCTGAGCTTCCTGCTCTACCTCCCTGGGGTATTTTAGTTTTATTTGACGCCATCATAGAATTTTAAATCGGTCCATTTCCATAGCTGAGTCGTCTTATATATAGGGATTTTTGATTCGAATCGTAACCATATTCATTGTCCATTTAACATCGCTGTTTTGCCTTCCTCGTTTGTTCCCCACCCTGCCTTCTACCGGGGCTGGTTACCCAATCTCCAGCAGGGTTGCTCTGGTTAACAGGGTCCACCACGTGAAGGTGGGAATAGGCGATAGACAGTGAGAGGCTAAGTGACACCAGAACCATACCAGGGTGTCATGTATTACGCGTCACCGTCCTTTGTACCCCCTGCTAGATTGCCTACGCTCTCAAGAGCAGGCTGTGCCGGCAGAACCACATACTTCTGCGGCTGCATCCTGCCGTCCATCTGCAAGCATACTGTGCCGGCAGAATGTACTAAGCATTATGCGTGCATTTCGTGTTTGCATACTGCTAGCGAGATGCACACAATTTATGCTGCTGGCGTACTGCCGACATTAGGAATTAATATGTTGACCGCATAAAATTATGTCACCATGATAAATAAAACTTCGGAGTATTCGATTGGATTTTTGTTTATATTTATATAGATTTATCTTCTCAGTGATTTAAAATAAAATCAAAAGAAGTACTTAGAATTTTTTTTTATTATATTTAAAAAATAATAATATGAAAATAAAGGTAAAACTTGGTGGAATCTATTCGAATCGGGAATTTTGGGTATTATACATATTACGTTATTGTATTATAAAAAAATATTTATTTATCACATATAAAAAATTTATTAGACATGAATTAACAAACATCCATTCCAGTGTCTTCTGGGGATGGGCAATCTGCTTTGTCCGCCAGTCTTTTCCTCTGTTTGACGCATTTCAATCCGGCAGTAATAAAAGTTTGCAAATCCATTTGGGATATTTTCATGCCATGGCCATTGGGGTGAGATAGTCCAGCTGTGGAAATATGAAGCAAATTAATTTGATTATATTATATTATATTAATATATTGTAAATATACAGTCTTGTAGAGTTAATTTAACAATTATTTACCGTAAGAAGCGTGGTGCGGCCGACTTCCCTTGACCGTCTATTTTAACTATTTTTTATCATTGGATATATGCCGGTCCTTTGTTAACTGTGGATCGACGGCTTCCATTATCATTAGATTTATAGCTTCTTTAGGAGTTTGTCCACCCAGCATTGCAAAGGCTTTCACCTGCAATAAAATATAATCATTGGTTTATTATGAGCAACTATATTGTATCTTCCCATAATTTTATTCTCACTATGCCACGAAATGCCGTTTTATCTGACGACTCCTAAAATTTCCTCCATTCTCCATAATTTTTCAATGGGAAGCATGCATGGCGTGAAATCTCCCGTCTCTCCTGTCTTTGATTTGACACAGACGGACTTATACTGTCTAATTGAACACACTGTGATCTGAAAAAAAAATCAAAAAATCAGTAAATACCATTAACTCGTTTTCTTCTATATTAAATCAGTTCTTTAATTTTTTTCTGTCTGATACATATACTCAAAAGCACTTTTGCAACTGACTTCACTCAATCATATCAAGATGCACTTATTTTAGTGTGACTTTACATTTAGATACTGTTTTTACGTACCTTATAAGGTCTATTAAATAGTTCACATTCAGTGCCAATGAATCTGAATGCGTTTGAAAAGGTGGTTCCGATTCGAATTCGATGGTTCTGTCCAAATTCGTATTCTGTTTTAAAAAGGAAAAAAGTATTGTTGTCGACAACAATATTTGAACTCGGAAGTTCTGCAATAGAATACAAACAGCTGTGCTATCTGTTTCAACGATTAATATGTTTTACTACTTAAACAAAAATAATAAATTGAGTATATATATATATATATATATATATATATATATATATATATATATATATACTCAATTTATTATTTGTAATTTATGTATTGTAATTTTATTGGAAATATTTCTATCTTTGTCTGACCTATTGAAAATCGCTATGTGGCATAGTTCGGGGTCTCTAAAATCACCTTAAATAAGACAGTTTTCGATCTATTTCATAAAAACTACAGTATTTGTGGAACTTAGCGGCGTGAAATTATCACACTGATGATAACAGTGGGACGGTCAAATGGAAAACACTCTCCTACTTTAACGCCCTATCTATTCTATCTCACTTTATCTATAAGGAAGAGTAGTGCGAGTCTTTTCGCCTATGTGGCGTACTTTTTTACCGGACATGTATATAAATTGGAAATGTTAGTGTTTGTTTATTGTGAAAAAAATATTTAAATTCTGTAATAAGAAAAGACAAGATTGTTGCGTATGCAACTAAAACTCGAATATAGACTTCACAGAAGAATAATGTTCGTCTCTACCAGTGGGGGATAGTAATGATTCAAAACAAATGTGAGAAATCGTAGCGGAGGAAAGCATGATCCTGTGTCTCTTTCTATCGAGTAGTAGCGAGAACTGCTCTAATGCGCATGCGTTAGTTTCAGAGGTGAGACATATATAACGTATCAGCACAATAATAATTCTATTGAAAAGTCATAAATTGATATGCATATTCACGGAAAGAAGATTGGTCGACTTTAAATTGATTTATTTTTCTAAAGTACAAAACAATAAATTGAAAAAATATATCTCTTTTTAACACATGCACATCATATTTCGGTTTCATTTCTTCTATTTTCTCCTATGTTTCTACTTGGACGGGCCGATCCCTGTATAGACATAAAGCAGCCCCCCCCGACTTATATAGCAAAATAGTTTCCAGATTTGTCAGACAAATGATGGCGCTGTGGGTCTTACTAAATCGTTTATATTGACGCCATCAGATGTCAGTTTAGATGGCGAAAGCAAAAACGAGAAAGATAGAAATTTTTAAATTTTGTATTTCGTCGACCCTTTATTGATAGATTTATTACTTTCTGTCTAATTTTGTTTTGGTCTCTTTATGTGTAAATAAACGCCATTGCTCATTTCGTTATTTTTATTTTACAAACCAAAACAAAATTTAAATAAAATTCAGTTTGCAGTAAGAAATTATAAAAAATCAATTTAATAATATATTTTAAAATGTCACCAATACAAGGTAAGTATTTACACAATTTACGTTTTTTATATCAACAGAAATAATCATTGTTAAACTACATTATTTTCATATATTTTCAAAAGAATAAAGACTATTGGGAAGTATTCTTTGCGGATCAACGGAGGATGAGGAAACAGTTCTACATTGGTTTTCAAAGAACTCGCAAAAGTAAGTAAATAGTTATTTTGATAACAGCTGATAAGAAGGTAAAGTATTTTGTCCATATGCATCCATCACACAATTATTTGGTAATCAGTGCATCATCTAATGATTTTTTTAATCACCTTATTATATTTTATATGTATATATGTAAATGTACTTATTTTTTTAAATTATTACTTCTAATATACTTATAATAAATTAATTAATGTTTTATTTCCCTTCATTAACGAAAAAAAAATATTATGAGAATAATGAGCAGCCCAGTGAACGTGTTTAAGTTTGGTTTAGAACCAAGTTTCGACATGAACCTATCCTAGTCTTGAACCAGCATCCAATGCCAGCACCTAATACTTTAGCGCCATCTGAGTACTTTCTACAGCTTCAGACACTAAAATTTAGCATTGAGTCGGCGATCTAGAGTTATCTATGATATTACTTCTAAGTATATGGTCTCTACCTACAATAGTATACAGTTGATAAGGCTACGATTCATTATCGTTGTGAATGTCACAAAATCAAAGAACCTACTGAATTATTCATCTATTCGTCAACAATTATTAAATTTTTAGTGACCATGAGTAAATTTTTTAAGTAACAACAATCGTCACAAATTCAATTTGTAATCAATAGACCAGAAGATCATTTTGAATATTTATACCTGAATGTAGAAACTAACATACAATAACAAGCTTACCATAAGTTAATCCAGAAAGAAAAGTTTCATGATTGCTTATCAAGAGAGATATTGATTAACACTGAAATATTTTCGTCTTGCAATTATTCGTACACGAGAAATTTGTTGGTTCATTGCAACTTACTTTTTATTGTTATAAATATTAATACTCGATAAAGTAAGGGTAAAAATAATCGGTTGAATTAACCTAAAATGTTTCTATATAGGAGAGATAATTTGCGGAAATTTAAAAACCTCACCACTTTGTATTTATGATATTAATTAAAGCAGTATTTCGTGAACGTGACTAAACAATTGCCTGCGATTCACCGAAAAAACACGAACCACCTAAAATAATTGGAAACCATTTTTTTTCAATAAAAACACGAAGAGAGACGTATTTAATACTAAAAACTGTATGACGTTAGAGCATAGAATATAGGAAACCAATGATAAATTTTTAATTGATTGTGGATCAATGAGCCTTAGGTAGGCTATTTTGATGTATACGTTGTAATTTTCTTTCACCATCTTTTCTTATTTTCATTTAGGTATTGTCAGTTCTCTACCTTTCGTAGATATTTCCTGTTATATATAGGTGGAGGCTTCATTGTTTCGACTGATGATGCGTGCTTATCGAATTACGTGCCTTGTATCAAATTGATTTCCTGATACGATTTGGAAATGTATGATGCCAGCGAAGCGGATACACTTAGACACTTCTGGAGTTAAAAATTGAAATGCAAGCGTGCTCGCCCGAATAATTCCATCAATTATGTTAGGAGGAAAACGAACAGAGAGTAGAAAGAAATATTTATTGATCAAACAATTGAATTTCTTTTTCAAAATAATTAGAACTCCTATACAACGCTCACATCGGTCATATAATAATTGTTTTATATCCTGTCTAACGTAGTCGGTCGATTTGACTGCAAAATGATCTTCGACAGTCACCTCAACTTTTTATCCATCATTTACAAATTTTTCAACAAATAGAAATAGGTGCCAGGTCTTCATTCTGTTCATCGGAACTCTCGCTAATTTCGACAATACGTAGCTTCCCATTGAACCGTCCAAAATACCGTCTTTTGTAATGCAGCCATATTCGACAAGTTTACATGATGGATCATTGATTTATTGATTTATTTGTTGTAATGGTATTCAATTTGTCCCTTGTTAATTGTTATAAGCAAGTTTTTATGTTTTATTTTAAGTACCATAGACGACAAAGCATTTATTATGCTAAATGATACTCAGATCAGAAGTCTCAATAGATATTATTTATCAAAAGCATTTCTAACAGATATACGTCTTTTTAAGCAGACTTTGTGACACAGTAAAGAATATAATTATAAAAATTAAGTTTAAAAGCAGAATACCGTTTATTATAATTTGAAATTCTTTCATGAACTTAAAGTAAGTTCATGTACATTTTTAAAGTAGTGATCGTACAAATTCAATTTTTGATTTAACAAAAGCTAGTAATTTTTATCAATTGAAATTTTCTAGTAAGCGTTTTTGAATTTAATATTCTTATTGCTGACTTTTCTATTTTACTGGCCGACGACTTAAATCTATTCAAAAAACAGTATCTCTCCTTAATGAAATTTACTTCAAATCAAACGTAAATAGTACAAAAATATATTGGAAACCTATAAGAATACAACACAAACTTTCCCTCAAGTAAATACAAGAGACATCGGGTAAACTCCGAGTATAAATGAATGTTTTTGACGAATAACACAAGTTACATCTAACAATTATATGTATCAGAAAAGAATTTTTATTTTCTCTTTTTTTGGATGATTCGGATGATTCTTGTATGAAAAGCGGAACTTATTTTGTATTTTGTTTTAAACAAGAAGAGTCTCATGAGTATAGTAATACATCACTTACAGTTAAATGTTGTTCAACGTACTGTATGCTCTTTATAAGGTCACCTAATTCGTCAACATGTCACATAAAAATTTGCAATCCGAAAATCTATGTTACAGCTTGTTATCCAGAAATCAACTTGTTTAGTAGAAGAATAGTCCGTAACTGAATGATGCATTGCATTTTCTATCTAACGAAATAAAATTCAGTAAAAAATATTTATTTCTAGAAAAACAAGAGCTATCTCATTGTTACGGTCAACGCGTTGAATTACTGAATGCATACATTCACTATCTAGTAGTATCTATACATTTACGTAAAATATTAGAAAAAGTATCAACTATCTAACTATGAAATGATATAATATTCCTATTTAGTAAATGTATACGGCTAGATATTTTATTATTATGATTGCAAGTAAGAAAAACATTCAATACTCATACATAAGATAAATTTAATCAGTAATCAGACTTTATTTTCACAAATTTTAATAATAATTCTGAAAATATTGCAAATAACAGACTTTTAAAAATAAATCTATCATCAATATATTTCGATAAAAATAGATAAAATTGTATTCTACTTATCGGAACAAGGTAAACTTCTATGGCACTTTGAATTGCGCATAGATTCTGTGTTGCCCACATACATCTTTTAGTGGCTTGGTCAGTTCCTAAGAATTGTTTATTTGCCACTGTTTTGAAACGAAACTGTTTTTGTAGAATGTTTTCAATTGAAATTTCAGGGGGACACTGAATTTCATTCTCTTTCAGAATGCCGTTACTTGTTCACTATTGACAATATATTGTCAATAGTGAACAATATATATATCCATCATCCATTTTTCTTATGACAATTGCTAGTATTGAACATGCATCCCCGTTGCCTCTATCTGCAGCTGGTATTCTAATATGTACTCCTGCCTGAGGATGAAAAGTATCGGAAATAATTTTCATTTTCATTGCATAATTTACAAGTTTGCTCCTAATGTTGACCTAAATGAATTTGAATTCTTCATCAGGCTGCAATCGAACCAACGAGATCACAAATTAAGAGAGAAATTAAAATTAATTCAATTTTTACAATTGTTAATACTATGATTGCATTTAGTGCCAGTATCATATAATTTTTGGAAACCAGAACATATGAAAATATGTGAAATATCAAATTACAATGTTTATTTCTCATTCTGTGAATTATTACTTCTCATAAGTGCAGACTTTGAGATATTCTCAATGGAAACAACAGAATTAGAATACGACTACCGATACGTACCAATGTTTTTTATAATCTGTTTAACAACATTCGTTGCACTCATTACACCAGAACAATCAATTGAAACTGTGGTAAATACTGATTTTATTAATTTTTTCAAGGAATTATCAACAAAACGTATTTGATGCATTAAAACAAATAAGGTGGTACAATATGAATATTGAAAATCGGAAAATATATTTAATTGCATTAAGCTGTACACAAAGAACAATTCGCATAAAATATTCTGAAAATTATTCAATCAATTTTGCCTTAGGATTAACAGTTGACTTGATACTGATTCAACAAAATTCAAATTATTTAGGAATTACTTTCAGATTGCACGAGGAGTCTATTCAACCATATCAGTTCTTGCTGGTTAAATGATAACTTAATTATTTCTTATTATCTCATAGAACAATTTCTAATATTGTCAATCAATGTTATCAATATGTTATTCAGTTAGTTCATTTAGTAAAATAAACATAGAAAATATAAATCGGCAAACTTCCACCAGCATTTGACTTGTACCGGACATAATTCTAATAAAGACCACAACACAAAGATTTTACACACCTGTGAAAATGACAAAGAGCTAAATTGTTTCTTTTTGTGGCGTTGTCACTGTTGTGACTATGAGACAATCAATGTATTTTTTATATTTGTATTCTGATGATGGGATGGAACTGTAAGTTCCGCAATAACTGCCACTTTTGTAAAATTAACCTTTTGATAATAAGAAACGGGTATGACTTTGACCGTGACGGAGTTGACTTTGAGTTTTCTTCTCTGATCATATTTAAAATACAGATAATATTAAATAACTAATCATATAATCCATTAAAAAGACGACTAGCGCAATTTCCTAATGATCTTTTTGACATTTATTGTTTTTGAAAAGTAGGCCTTGAAAAATCAAAGTTTTGCAAGGAATGGTCAAACAAATACAATCAAGTGTGCTGTACGTAGTTAAATTATTTTTTTATCTTACGTGCAAAGGTTGATATTTTAACAAATGATGGATAAAAATGTTATTCGTCATCTTCAATATCGTTTTCTTCGTCACTTTCTCCTGTGTTTACAGTAAATATAAGTGGTCGAATTTCAGCAACCTCCTTTCTTTGATATAAGCTTTTCTTATAATTCTGTCTGTATGATTAACAAAATCTGTCCACTTTTCATCAGGAATTCGCTGCGATGCCTCTTGGCACGACTTGCAAACGCTGTCGGCACTCCCAGATATTTTGGCAACATTGTTGTCATAATATGTTTTTGCAACTACCCACACCATTTCAATAGCATTGAAATGACAATGATATGGTGGAAGTCTCAAAACTTCATGTCCATATTTTAGAGCTATAATGTTTGAATTTCATATGCTGCGTGCCTTGATAAATTTAGAAGATCCGCTGTAAGCTCATTCCCAGTTATTGCAATGTTTTGTGATCTGACCCACATTGTGATTTCATTTTTTCTCCTGGAACCGTTTGGAGTTTTGTTGAGAATCAATGCTGGTTCCTCTAATTTTCTTAAAACGTCATTTTCAAACCAGTTTCCAAATTACTGACTATCCATGCTATCGTGGTAATCACTTGATACGTGATTAGTAGCTAACACGTTTCCAGCGTCTTTTACAAATTCCATGTCTCCTCCTGCATGGATAATCATAAATCGTTTTCTATTGTTCGACTTTGTTGGTTTCACTGCCTTTCGAAAAAATCCAGGTATCATCCAAAAACACAAGTATTCGTGGAATTTCACAATCTGTGCTTCCAATATATCTCCTTAAAAATATGGGACACCTCGCATAAAACTTTTCTGTTATCAGTTTTCTTGTATCGAAAACCTAAATCTGTTATAATTTTTCGTGAAGCTTAAATACTAACAACGTCCAGAATATGTTCTTCTTTGAGAACATTTGACAACAAAAAGATTCTTTTTTTGTGCAAGTCATATACTTATGTTCTTATTTGTTCTTTGATTCCTGGTGGTAAATCTTTTGATAAATTACTACTTCGTTGTATAGATAATGTATCAATTTTTCCTAATACATTAGTTTATTAATGGCAATACAATTTAATATAAAAGTTTCTTGCCACATTCTCTCCTGTATCTTAAAAGTCGCTGAACAGTCCTGATACAAAGTCACAAGCAGCGATTGTATGCTCTTGGATTTTATCAATGTGTATTACATTACGAGTTTCTTTCACTTCCAAAAAGAAATCATGTACAATCATCACCAAAATGCTACCGTCGATCTGTAATTATTTATACAATGGTTTAGATAATCTTCAGCCATGATTCACAGAAAAACAAACTCAAATGTAGAATATCACAAAAAAACTATATAGTTATTTAACTTTCGTCAAGACTAAATAAAAGTAACTTAAATGAAAATGCATTTAGCTAAAGGATATTTAAATTTAAGGACAAATTTAAAGTGACTTTAATATTGATTCGTCCCATAATGTAATCTACTTGCTCCTTTAGGTAAAGTCGACTTTACATTAATTTTTAGCTATTGGTACGAATTTATATTTCTGTGCTTTATTTAATATGTTGGATAAATCAATTAGAGAAATTACAATTTTATGAAATATTTTAACAAATCACTTATATATATATATATATATATATATATATATATATATATATATATATATATAAGTTATATAACTCCAATCTGATTGATTCCAAATTTTTATAAAAACAAAGTCGTTGACATTCATTATTCTTTATTCATTAGTAATTTCCTGTTAATTTCCAATGTTATTAATTATTAATTAACTAAGCTTGATTTGCAAATATTTTATATCGCAAATTTAAAAGTCATTGACTAGTATTTCCGGTAAAATCAATATGTAATCAATTTTAGTAAAACTACACAATAACGAAAAGAAATCAATCTGTAATTGTCGGGCAACCAAACCAGACCTTAAATTTTTATTATTATTATAATTTTAAACTTACAACAAAATAAAAATATAAGTGGCGCAGTCGGTAGGATAGCCAAACGAAAATTAGAGAATATAATTTTTGTTTCGATTTATCGATTTATTGGCTATAAAGAAAATTTTTGGAAGTGTTACAAGTGCATATTGTAATTTTCCGAGAAGAATTGTTCCAGTCAGGTGAACTGAGTAGCTTGACGCGAAGAAATCGAAAGCATATCGAAGAATTCGAAGTCCATTCCTAGAGGTTGGAGTGACTAATGGAACGCATCCTAATTTTGCTGTAAGTACAAATGTCATATAGAGGTCCAACAAAACACTATCGTAGTGAAAGCTCAGATAATTCAGATTCAGAATCAAAACAAGAACCCGAATTTTTGAAAAATTCCGTAACTGAGACAAATAATACTGTAGAAATTTCTAACAAAAAAGTAAATTCTATCCCTTCGAAATTTGACTCAAATTTGTCTTTAAAAATGGCTCTTAAACCAGAATATTTAAACATGATTCCAGAATTTAACGGGCAACAAGAATTGTTACCGAGATTTATCGATATTTGCGAAAAACTAGTTAAAAGGTTTTATAATGTAAATGATGCAACCGACTTTCAGAATGAATATCTGATGTCTAGCATTCTATCGAAAATAACGGGTAAAGCCGCGTTAAATATTTCATCTTGCTGTATCCAAAATTGGGCAGATTTAAAATTCGCGTTACAAAATTGTTATGCTGATAAAAGAGATTATTTCACGTTATCTATAGAAATGACTGAATTGAAACAGAGCAATGAAAGTGCATTTGATTTTTATAATAAAATACAACATTTATTGAATCTTCAACTTTCTTATATAAAAATGAATACAACCGCTGAAGAGACAGTAGTATTAACAGCTTATTTAAGAAAATATGCATTAAGAATTTTACTACGTGGATTGAAAGATCCTATCGGTTCTCTCATGCGAACTAAAAATCCAAGCGATTTGAACGCTGCACTTAATATGTTAACAAATGATTTTCAATTAGAATTAACCCAACAAAAATTGTCTAAAAACAAATTTGTTAACCCAAAATTAAATTTTACAAAACCTAATTATTCACAGTTACAATTAACCAATCATTCACATAATTTTTCACAATTCCCAATAAAAGATAATCCAGTAAGTAATAATCAATTTCGAAATTATCAACCCAAACATTCCAATCAGAGTAATGTAACAAATGTTTTCAAGCCAAACCCTAATCAAACATTCAGTAAACAAGTTCCAATGAGTACGTCCACTAGAAACACTTGGACACCACGAAACACTCAAACATTTCGGCAAAATCGTAACCCTAATTTTATAGCTGAAGAATTGTTCAATATAGATGAACAACCGTTTGTTGAATTTCCTGAAACAATTCAAAGTACAGATTCTGCAGAAGAAAATCAAGAGATTGATTTTTTAGAGAACGAAGCCTCGGACCCGATAGATTCCCAAGATTCGAACTAATGAATCTAACCAAAGATATTAGCGAATTACCATACATCGTGTTCCCTGAAAATAAATTAAAATTTCTACTCGACACCGGTAGTTCAAGATCTTTTGTAAAACCAACAGTTGCTGAAAAACATTTTATTAAAGATATTATAAGAGATCCTTTCAAAATTTCAACGGCACACGGATGTTCAGTCGAACAATACAGTACCACTATTCCTTCTTCAAAAATCTTTCATTTAAAAAATAATATTTCTTTAAAATTTCACATTTTTGATTTTCATAATTATTTTGATTGTTTACTCGGAATTGATAATTTAAAGAAATTAAACGCTACTATAGATTTAAATAATAACTTATTAATCACACCAAATAGTAAAATAAAAATTCAATTTCATAAACTCGAACCTAATATTAATAATATTATAATTGAACCACGATTGGAACAAGTAATCGAACTCAATCTAAAAAATATTGAGGATAAAGAAATAATAATACCATACACTAAAATTGATGATTTAGAAATACCAGAATGTGTAACAACTGTGCATAATAATAAAGCTATTTGTACCATTTTAAATCCAACAGAATCACGGAAAATTTTTGATATCTCTCACAACTTATCCGTTTTAAATTTTGATGATTACGACACGAATATCGATCATCCTAATCTTAATTCGATAAATTTAGTTAAACAAAGACTTGATCTAAACCAAATACGAACTGATCACATGAACAAGGAAGAAAAAGATACAATTTTAAAATTAATATCCCAGTACTCAGATATATTTCACCTCGAAGATAATCAACTAACATTTAGTAGTCAAATAAAACATAGCATCAAAACTACAGATGAAATCCCAGTTTATACGAAAACGTATCGATATCCCGAAATTCATAGAAAAGAAGTTCAACAACAAATTCAAAAAATGTTAGATCAAAATATTATTAGACCGTCTTTCTCTCCTTGGTCATCACCTATCTGGATTGTACCTAAAAAGTTAGATTCCTCTGGGAAAAGGAAATGGCGAATTGTAGTAGATTACCGTAAATTAAATGAAAAAACAATCGGCGACCGTTATCCGTTACCTAATATTACTGATCTATTAGATAAACTAGGACGTTGTCAATATTTCTCTACACTTGATTTGGCCTCAGGCTTTCATCAAATCGAGATGGCAGAGGAAGATATTCCAAAAACCGCGTTTAATACAGAAAACGGACACTATGAATATTTAAGAATGCCATTCGGGTTGAAAAATGCTCCTGCAACATTTCAACGCGTTATGGACAATATCCTAAGAGGAATACAAAATGAAAAATGTCTTGTTTATCTAGACGATATAATAATATTTAGTACTAGTTTACAAGAACATATCAATCGTTTAAAAGAAGTATTCGAACGTCTCCGAAAATCGAATTTCAAAATCCAACTCGATAAGTCTGAATTTTTACGAAAAGAAGTAAGCTATTTAGGACATATCGTAACACCAAACGGCGTAAAACCAAATCCTGATAAAATTAAAGCTATTCAAAACTACCCCTTACCAAAAACCACCAAACAAATAAAAGGATTCTTAGGTTTACTTGGTTATTATAGAAAATTTATTAAAGATTTTGCCAAATTGACTAAACCTTTAACTACATGTTTGAAAAAGAATGCTGAAATTAATTATAAAGATGCCGAATACATTAAATGTTTTGAGTTATGCAAAAATCTACTGACAAACGAACCCATATTACAATATCCAAATTTTTCTGAACCATTTATTGTAACAACGGATGCAAGTAACTTTGCAATAGGAGCCGTCCTATCCCAAGGTAGAATAGGTTCAGATTTACCCATAAGTTTTGCAAGTAGAACCTTAAATGAATCTGAAATCAATTACTCGGCAATTGAAAAAGAACTGTTAGCAATAGTTTGGGCCGTGAAATATTTCCGACCTTACATTTTCGGTCGAAAGTTCAAAATTGTTACAGATCACAAACCCCTCCAGTGGTTATTTTCATTAAAAGAACCCAATTCAAAATTAATTCGATGGAGATTAAAACTCGAGGAATATGATTATCAGATCGTGTATAAAAAGGGTAAATTAAACAAAAATGCAGACGCACTATCACGAATACAACTAAACACTAATGATACCCAATCATTGATAGTTGAAACTGGCAATCCAGAAGACCGAGAAACTATTGATGAAAATGAAACGGTACATTCAAATCAAACAGAACATCCAATAATAACTATTCCTATTGTTGAATGTCCTGTAAATTTTGGAAAAAATCAAATAATAATCTCTGAAGTAAATTTTGCACCATCCTTACCAAAAACTATCTTTCTATATAAAACTAAACAGAGAATCTTACTTCAACTATCGAAAAATAACATCGAAAACGAGATAATTGATCTCAT
Source organism: Meloe dianella (assembly GCA_028455855.1). Taxonomy (NCBI): domain Eukaryota; kingdom Metazoa; phylum Arthropoda; class Insecta; order Coleoptera; family Meloidae; genus Meloe; species Meloe dianella. The sequence goes on along the minus strand of JAPTHL010000046.1, from coordinate 644,809 downwards.
TAAAAAATTACACTGTACCTAATGTCAAATATTATTTATATTTTGAAGATCCAATATATGAGAAATTCTGTACCATTCTCCAAAAATATTTTAGAAATTCCCAAACACAATTCATAAAATGTACAAAAAAATTAATTGACGTAACCACCGAAGAAGAAATTATTACAATAATTAGAAATTTTAATAACACAATTCAGGACGTCCAGCATAACGAACTACTCCTCAAATCTAGGATATTTGAACTTAACGAGTTAGTAAAAACAGAAGCTAAATATCAAGATATTCTATTTGCGAAAGATCTTTTTAATCAATTATTGATATTCTATAATTCAATACTTTATGTATTAGAAGAGGTAGAAAATTCAATTGCATTTTGTAGACTAAAGACGTTGCATCCAAGCATAATAAAACCTAATGATCTTTATTTAGAATTGAAAAAAATTTCCTCATATTATGGTGATAAGTTACCATTTGAATATAAATTTGACAATGTAGTGAATTTCGAATCCCTAGTTAGGGTAAATTGTAAAGTACAAATTGATCAAATTATTTATTTATTGTCAATACCAATTGACTATGAAAAACAGTTTGATTTGTATTATTTGTTGTCAGTTCCTACAAAACAAAATTCTGAGTTTTTCACAATAATACCAGATGTTAAATACATCTTGAAATCTAAAGATAACCTGATAAAACCTCTAAATGACATCTGTATCAAAAGCAACATATTCCACTGTCCAACAAGTCTACAAACTGGTTTGGATAGCGATTGCGAAAAACAAATTTTATTAGAAGAAAACACCGCATCATGCCAATATACAAAGCTAGATATCACCAACAATCATCTAGAAAACATCTACGAAATCAACCAATTTTTGGCTGTATTTCCCAATGAAGAAAAAATTACCGTTAGATGCGATGAACAAGTTGAAACCAAATTGTTACTTGGAATCTTCCTAATTCCTAACAGTCGCTGTAAAATATTATTCCATGGAAATGAAATCGAATTTCAAGATAAAACTTATGGTCAGCCATTAATAATAACAAATTCTCGATTAGAAATAAATAAAAATAAAATATCAAAAATGAAGATTCAGCTCAAACAGTTAAATTTGAGAGAATTAAGTTTAAATTCTCCCGAACCTATCAATATGGATGAAACGCATCAATTTCACCTTCCAAGTCTCTGGACCATTCTTTTATATATTGGTATATTTTGTGTGTTATGGTACATCATATGGAGAAAATTCATGAAGCCCACAAATCAAAATAAAATCGAGGAAAAACCACAACCAACCTCAAGAAACATTCAGCTTCCTTCGGATGCTTCGTTCTAAGGAGGGAGGAGTTATATAACTCCAATCTGATTGATTCCAAATTTTTATAAAAACAAAGTCGTTGACATTCATTATTCTTTATTCATTAGTAATTTCCTGTTAATTTCCAATGTTATTAATTATTAATTAACTAAGCTTGATTTGCAAATATTTTATATCGCAAATTTAAAAGTCATTGACTAGTATTTCCGGTAAAATCAATATGTAATCAATTTTAGTAAAACTACACAATAACGAAAAGAAATCAATCTGTAATTGTCGGGCAACCAAACCAGACCTTAAATTTTTATTATTATTATAATTTTAAACTTACAACAAAATAAAAATATAAGTTATATATATATAGTGAAACTCGGTTATAACGCACTCCCAAGAGACAATGAAACTTGCTGCGTTATATCCGACCGTACGTTATAAAAATTTGTACAACATGTACAATTTTAAAACACTATATTTAGGTTATTAAGTATTATCGATTACGTATATATTAATTTAAAAAAAACAGAGTTGTAAATATGCAAACATAACAACGATTAAGTAAAAGTTAAATAATCGTCAAGTGTGGTTTGTTTTTCAATTTTTTTGTACGGATCAGCAACAATTCTCGTTCAATGACATGTTCAATATCACCTCATTCACCTGAATATCACTTTCTAAATAATTTATGACTGTCTCAATCCCTTTCACAGCATACGAATCAAATGGAACGGGACGTTCAACTTCCACGTCACTTTCACCGTCGTTATCTTCTATTGCAATTGGTGCACCTTTACGTTATAGCACCTGATTAACAATATCACTGTCTAAAGGAACCTCTGATGAAATTATGTTGTTGTCTACAGAGTGGTAGTTGTCTAGTTGTATAGTGCATACACAGTGCGTTTTTGCTAGTAGCAATGTGGTTTTCTAGCCAGGCTCTTGGCAATCTTCTATTTCAGTATTGTTCGTTCGAGTAGTTACTGAAATTCATTCGTTAAGAGGTAATTTATCTTCTGTATCAAATACATAATATTTTTTAACAAGTCCTGAATGGCAATTACGATTAACGACTAATAAAATAGTAGTTGTATCACTGTTGTTTTGCTGTTCCATTGATCTATTTCCAAAATATTTGGGAAATGGATTAATATCGTGTTAGACAATTGGTTTTGCTGGTTAAACTATAATACAGTTTTTTGAAATTATTATTATCTCATTGAGAATTCTCATTGAGAGGTGATAGAATTCACATATTGTTGCATAAGAAAGCCTAAATAACTTCAGTCTTACTGAATAAAAGGTGGAACATGTACTGTATATTTATAGATACATAAGGGAAATCATAAGGTCTTCAGGGAGACAAACATAAATACATATAGGGTATGATATAAAAGCAGTCAACCTCAAGGGGAACACTCGAAATCGGCATGAATAAACATCAAGAGAATAGAAGCCGGGAAAAATTGATATAAATGAATATAGTTAGAATGTAAGTTAGAGAAACACAGAATGGTAAATATGATTTACTATTACACATACGTTAATTTATCAACGTGAAATAAACAAACATGTAACAAAACAAATTGTAGATACAAACTATTGCAGTCAGACAAACGAGTCAGTGAAACGACGTTAAAGGTAAAACAGATTTATGAAACTCAAACAAAGCTAAACTATATAAAAATAGAAATATAAGCTCTAAATTTAAGGCCTGTTGCAAGATAATGATGTTCCAAGATTAGATATTACATGAAGTAAGTAGATATACTTATTAAGTGTTATTATTATAAAATCTCTCTATTTAAATTACTTTTAAAGTTGTTTCAAAAGTACAAGTACGATGAGGTTCCAGAGTATCTAGTGATAATATTTTATCAACGAATGATTAACGGCAGGTGTTGCCGTGTGATTGCAAAAGTGAAATCGTAATATTCACATTTCACTTCAGCACTGCAGATACCAACTGTCAATGGCTATTTTTATTCCAAGAACAGGATTTTCGTATAGAAAAGACTGATGTTTTGCATAATAACCAGTCGCATTAGCTCATCCCAGTTTTCAAATTATTGTGGCGGCCCACCCATCGATCGTACTTCAACATTCAAAACAAGTCTACTGTTTCTGGCTAATTACCTATGTTTAGTTGCACGTTAGTGTTTTGAATATAATTGAGCAATTCATAACAACTAATACCACAACAAGATAAAAATAAAAACATCGAGACCCAAAAACTCTATAAATGATTTTTTTTCAATTAATAATTATTGTTCATTTTCTTTTCGAATAATGTCACCAGTGCTTGAATTGAAGTACATTTATGAATTAAATTGATTTTTATATTGATAGTATATTTTTCTTTGTATTTCTACTACTGTATCTTGTCAAATGGACATATCTTATCTTGAGTATAAGTAAAAAAGTAAAATGGGAATGAGATATACATACTTGTTGATGAGACGTCTTGTCTGTCTTAAAATTTTAACACTTGGGAAATTTTCTGCGAACGACGGTGGCGATTTGTGTGAAGAAAATTTTGATATGTACTATTGTTTATTGGCTTTTCTCTTCCCACCTATACGTAAAAAATCTATTTGTAATAGTGAGCTGTTGAAACTAGGATTGTTTTGAAAGGCCTCTATCGGCTAAGCCATGTGGTACAGTCCCCAGAGACATAAATCTCATCTAAATACTTTTGATCAATACTTAGCGATTCCACATCAATGTTTGGTAGATATAGCTTAATTGCTCAGAAAGGCATCACTGTTTGTTCTAAGCAGTTTTCACGCATCGTCTCTGTATTCTCTGCTTTTGAGACTAGTGTTTATTGCTACATGTTGATCCGAAACCTCAGTTTTGCCACATGTTGCAGCCTGATTTTGTAATTTGGATCTTATTTGTTTTGTTGGTGGTCAAATGTTACTATTTTCCACGTCACTATCTGGCAAGCCACATTCTTCATCAAAAGAAACTTACACTATTGCAGTAGCAGTCAGTGCAAGTATTCCTAGCATCAACTGCTTTTTTTTCATAAAATTCTCCGTTCTTTCGCTTTCTAAGCTCCTCACGAACTGTTGTTTTATCAACAGGTTGAATATACATTTTACGTTCCACTCGTTCAATGAGTCCATGGCCTTTTGCTATTTAATAGGTAGCTTAGTCTACCATTAGCATAGTTCTCTTACTACACATTTACATTTAGCAATATCAAACAACTTATTAGAGGCTTCGTTGCCGAAATCTCTCTCTTCTGTTTTATAATGGATTTTGTTCATACTTTTGTACTTATTGATTCATAAAATAGCTAGCCAAAATAAAAGACAACAACTATAAGCAAATTTCCGAAACAAAGTTGCCAGTCATACATAATTTGTGTCTCTGAACGCCAAACTGATGGTTATTCTATATAATCATTATACACATTCTAAAGTAAATATGATTTTGAATCTTCTGCAGACTTTTTTCGATTTCGACTCACTGAATTAAATTAATGCTGAAATGCTCCGATCTACAGTATCACTGAAATAAAATAAAACAATACTCTGAGTGTTTAGACAAGGACACACACACACACACACACACACACACGCGCACGCACACACACACACACATATATATATATATATATATATATATATATATATATACATTTTTCTTTTTAATTCTTGGAAGTCACACAACCTTTGAACTTTCATTCTACATTTCCCTTTTTCTCAAAATGGATAAATTTCTCATTAGAAAAACAGTTTCTAATAGTGAAAATGCTACGTCAAAACCATCAGCGTCATCAATGCACCTGGAATATGCCCCAGATCTTTCGGCGGTGGGCAACCTCTAAAACAGATACGCCTAAAGACGTATCCAAAGACAGATGGAAGATCATTTTCTGAAGAATGTTATAAGAATTATCCATGGTTAGAATATTAACCACATCTTGATGCATTTCGCCATCCTTGTCGTCAGTTTAAACTAAATACATCTAAACAGGAGTCTTTTACTAAAAAATGTGTTAGAAGTCGGAAGAACGCGAGAAGTAAAAGTTTTCCAAAGCACGCTGCATCTGAGTACCAGCTTTCGGCAGTTATAATGTAGAAAGAAAAAGAAGAACGAGAGGCACGTGGTTGTTCTGTTTCTTACTTACTGGATGATAATGTATTAGAAATGCGCAGATAGTATGTAAAATCCATTGCCGGGACTGTTCAATTTCTGGTAACAAATGAATTACCTCTGAGAGACATTTATGTTGTACAATAAGGGGAGGAACATGGATTGTTTATAGGTTTATTTTCTTTTCGTCTAAGGAAAGATAAAAAAACTGCAAGATGCTTGCAAGATTATCCACAGCAATGCCCTTTACAAGTCGCCACAAATACAGAATGAAATTATTCAAATTCATGTGAACATGGTAAACGAAGAACTTGTGAAAGGTGTTATGTCTGCTGATGTTCCGTGGTTCACGCTTCTGAAAGATGGAACAAAAGACAAAAATAAGTTGTAAATTATGGATATTATAGTCATTTGGTATGTGAAAGATGGGTAACCGCATGAATCGCTACTGTCTATTAAAACCTGTGATAAATTTCATGCAAGAGCATTTACACATCTAACCCTAGAAGAATTTAAAAGTAGTGGAGTCAATACAGTTAATATTTAAAGCCACTTTGCACTTCTGCAAAGAGTAGTGAATCGCAAAATACCTTATGTTCATTGTGCCAACCACAGGAGATATTTACTGGTGATCAAAGCATTAGACACAGAAGATTGCATGCAATAGTTTTTCTGAGAATTGCAGTGGCTTATATAACTTTTTAAGCGTTCAAAAATAAACAACATATATTACGGAAAAACCTCGTCAAGTCGAGAAATTTCTTTGTCCAGAGAATTTTAGTTATTGGCAGTGTACGTGATACAATCCAGAAAAAAGAAACGATCGATACTTTGCTAATTTAATTGAAACTGTCAAACAGGTTCGTGGAGAAGATGTGAGTACCAGTGTAAAAGACATTGTCGTAATAGAAAAAATTGGTTGTAGCAATACGGGAGACGAAATACATTCACGAGTATACTATTCGGTTTTTGACTCGGTATTAAATGAAATAGACCGGCGGTTTAATGATAACAGGGAACTACTTAAAGACATAAATTTTGCAGAAAAGTTAGAATTTGCAGACTTATCCATTTTCCGCTAGTTAGGTATTGTTTTGTTATTAAGATCAGACCTCGAAGATTAGGAATATAAATTATCCTGAAAGTGACTGATTAAATGCAAATACTTTTAAATATTCGGGCAAAATTAAGATCATTAGATTCTATCCCTTTTTTCTGTATTTATAAATTTCATAAGCTTCTGAAAGTTTCAGTCTGTTGTTCTTTTTGCAATGATGTAAGATTTTAATGTTATTTGTTTGATGTTTATTTTCCTTAATGTGTTTAATACAGCGTAATTTTCCATTTTCTGATGTTCTTTGTAACGAATCATTAATTGTCTTCCTATTTTTTCGATATATATGTTGTCGCAATTTTTACAGGTGATTTCGTATACTCCACTTTTTTCTTTTTAATCTATTTCTTCTTTGTTTTTCAATATACTGTATAAACTATAATTATTTTTGTAAGCAGGTATTATGTTGTAAGTTTTTAAAATGGATTTGAAGTTGAAGTCAATGTAATTATTGTAAGTAAAAGATCTATAAATTACATTCTTGTTCTTATTATTTATGTATAATGGATAATTTTTCGTTTAATATGTGTTGAATATTTTGTCAATGATTTTTGTGTTGAATCCATTTAGAACAGCCAGTTTTTTGATGATTGTAATTTCTATTTCTGTTTTTCTTTTATCTAAATTTAATTTGAAGATGCGATTAATGAAGTAATTAAATGATGCTATTTTGTGCATATGGTGATGGAAAAAATGAAATTAAAGCACTGCATCTGTATGGTTTTCTGAAAATGTCGATTCCTCGTTTGTTTGAATTTTTAGTGATATTAAGCTGGTGTATGTTGATTGGGGAGAATCCTATAAAGGAAAAACTGGAAGAAAACTCAAAATGGTATTTAAAGAACATATCAACTCAAGACCAATACATCAGCTGTTTATCAACATTTAAATCAATTTAGACAACAGCTAGATGAAACAGAAACAGATATCTTATATAACTGTGGAAAAAGCTTATGAGATATACAGGGTCGGCCTGTCCAAGTAGAAACATAGGAGAAAATAGAAGAAATGAAACAGAAATATGATGTGCATGTGTTAAAAAGAGATATAGGAAAGGTGGGTGGTTAAGTAGTAAATACTCATGGCAAAAATATCCACCCTCACCATCTGCAGCAGACCCCTTTTGTAAAAACCACTCCTCTTTCTACTAAGAAAACGATTTGGCCTAGAATTTTGCGTCTTTTTGAAGTAGAAACATTACAACTCAATGAGTAAGAGAAAGACCGAACAGCAACAACAACAACAACAAACTAGCAATTTGGAGAATTAAAATTAAAAATGCGTTGCTGATGGACACCGAATTTAGAGAAATTGCAAATAAAAATTCTAAATAGTAAAATTACACATATTATAAATATTATTAGAAAACTATCTGTCCTAGAATTTTACATCTTTTTGAAGTAGAAACATCACAACTCAATGAGTAAGAGAGAGACGGAACAACAACATTGTCATGGTTTTGAGACATTTGATGATGGTTATTAAAAAAGGGGTCTGCTGCAGATGGTGAGGGTGGATATTTTTGCAATGAGTATTTACTACTTAACCACCTATCTTTCCTATATCTCTTTTTAACACATGCACATCATATTCCGGTTTCATTTCTTCTATTTTCTCCTTTGTTTCTACTTGGACGGGCCGATCCCTGTATAGACATAAAGCAGCCCCCCCGACTTATATAGCAAAATAGTTTCCAGATTTGTCAGACAAATGAGGGCGCTGTGGGTCTTACTAAATCGTTTATATTGACGCCATCAGATGTCAGTTTAGATGGCGAAAGGAAAAAGAGAAAGATAGAAATTTTTAAATTTTGTATTTCTTCGACCGTTTATTGATAGATTTATTACTTTCTGTCTAATTCTTTTTTGGTCTCTTTATGTGTAAACAAACGCCATTGCTCATTTCGTTATTTTTATTTTACAAACCAAAACAAAATTTAAATAAAATTCAGTTTGCAGTGTGAAATTATAAAAAATCAATTTAATAATATATTTTAAAATGTCACCAATACAAGGTAAGTATTTACACAATTTACGTTTTTTATATCAACAGAAATAATCATTGTTAAACTACATTATTTTCATATATTTACAAAAGAATAAAGACTATGGAGAAGTATTATTTGCGGATCAACGGAGGATGAGGAAACAGTTCTACATTGGTTTTCAAAGAACTCGCAAAAGTACGTAAAAAGTTATATTTGATAACACTGATAATAAAGTATTTTGTCCATATGCATCCATCACACAATTATTTGGTAACCAGTGCATCATCTAATGATTTTTTTAATCACCTTATTATATTTTATATGTATATATGTAAATGTACTTATTTTTTTAAATTATTACTTCTAATATACTTATAATAAATTAATTAATGTTTTATTACCTTTCATTAACGAAAAAAAAAATAATGAGAATGAGTAACCCAGTGAACGTGTTTAAGTTTGGTTTCGAACCAAGTTTCGACATGAACCTATCCTAGTCTTGCACCAGCATCCAATGCTAGCACCTAATACTTTAGCGCCATCTGAGTACTTCCTACAGCTTCAGACACTAAAATTTAGCATTGAGTCGGCGATCTAGAGTTATCTATGCATGAAGTGAAAGGCGATATGGTATTGAATGAACAGGTGGATTTAACTTATGAGTCCATCTTCAAAGAATTGAGGTGGCACCCCACCTGATAGAATGTTGATATTTCGAATTTTGATTAGTTTGATCCTCGATTGTTTTTTAATGTTTTCATTATCAATATTCTGTCAAATTGATCATTTGATTTCCGTTTCTTGCTTTGTTCTCACATATAGTGTTTTATCAAGTCTTTTCAATTTTTTCAAGTTTAATTAATGGTTTATGTTTAAAATTTAATTTTCTCAAGATAATCTTGAATAAGCTTTGTATTGTGGTTATTATTGTCTATTAATTATGACTATATTTGTGAATTGGTTATAAAAGTTTTTCATTTGTATTCACATTTACTTATTCACTGGATTGTAATACATATTGATTACTCGTGTACTCTTAGAACTTATAATACTGTTTTAATATAACAATACTTACTTTATTTATACCAAAAATGGACGCTTTTCGATATTTTCATTTATTTCTCGAAATGCACAGTGCGTATCGTGCGAATATGAGAAATGGTTGATTAGACTCATTGCAAATTACACTGTCAATAATACACTACAGCTAAAGGCGTAGTTGAAAATTCTAACAGGACTGATGAACATGAAAACAACCACGTTGTGACGGTTTTAAATCGTCATCACAAAGAGTACAACAAAGGACGATTCCGCTTGAGTTCAAGCAAGGGATCGGCCTGGGAGTCAATTTAAATGGTTCCACGATATGGTCTGTGAGTATCGATGTTAGTGCTCATGTTTCTTTGTTATGTTCTGTCGTCTCTTTGATTATTATCGTAGATAACTCTAGATCGCCGACTCAATGCTGAACTTCTGTGCCTGAAACTGTAAGAAGTAGTCAGGTGGCGCTAAAGTATTAGGTGCTGGCATTGGATGCTGGTGCAAGACTAGGATAGTCTCATATCGAAACTTGGTTCGAAACCAAACTTAAACACGTTCACTGGGACTGCTCATTATTCTCATTATTATTATTCTTTTCGTTAATGCAGGGAAATAAAACTTTAATTAATTTACTATAAGTATATTAGAAGTAAAAATTAAAAAAAAAGTATATTTACATATACATCTATATATATATATATATATATATATATATATATATATATATATATAAATCAATTGCTGTTCGTTAGTCTCGCTAAAACTCCAGAACGACTGGACCGATTTGGCTAATTTTGGTTTTGAATTATTTGTGGAAGTCCAGGGAAGGTTTAAAAGGTGATTAAATATGAAAACTTATCCTGCCTGTCAAACATTTGATGTTCGTCCTGTCGTTCAGAAATCAATTAAATTTAAAAGTCGTTCAGAAATCAAATTAAATTTAAAAGTGAAGTTTTTTTTTCATTTGTTTTTGACATTTGACATTGACAATTGACAACCAACAATTTCTGATCGCAACCATAATATTTTACGGACTTTGGCGGGTATAGTCGAATTTTTTGACTCTGAAGGGTAGCCCAATAAACTTATAAAAATCCGTATCAAGTAGAAGCGGAACATTGCTGTCTCTGCATCTTTAAATAACACTGACTAACTTGCCGTTATCCATGAAGCTCCATAGAAATGATGTACCCGAACGGTCTTCGAAAGAAGACAACTTTCTACCTGCGGTTTATCCTAAAAGAACCCTATTATTCCATTAGTATTAAAGGCTATATTTGTTTAAAATATATTCTTTTGGAAATTCACAATTCATGCGATTCTAAAAATGTAAAAAGTTTATTTACTGTAAACACAGGGAAAGCGACACAGAAAAACATTTTTGGAATCGCATAAATTGTTAATTTCCATAAGAATATATTTCAAACAAATATAGCCTTTACTACTAATGGAATAATAGGGTTCTTTTAGGATAAACCGCAGGTACCGTTCTTATAATTTCACACTACAAAATGAATTTAATTTAAATTGTGTTTTGGTTTGTAAAATTAAAATAACGAAAGGAGCAATGGCATTTATTTACACATAAACAGACCAAAACAAAATGAGACAGAAAGTAATAAATCTATCAATAAAGGGTCGACGAGATACAAAATTTAAAATTTTTATTCTTTCTCTTTTTCCTTTTGCCATCTAAACTGACATCTGATAGCGTCAATATAAACGATTTAGTAAGACCCGCAGCGCCCTCATTTGTCTGACAAATCCGGAAACTATTTTGCTATATAAGTTGTGGCGGGCTTATTATTATAGTAAGGCTTTTAGTAGCACAGAGTGGGAACTTCCCCTTAGGGGTCCGAAAACGTGAATGTGCCAACAGTGATTTACTATTTAATGTGTCGAATTCATAAAATTTATACCGTTTTGTCATTGATCTATATTCAGTATATAATAGGTATTTCTGTTGTTTTGCAATTTATTGTTTATTCTCAGCGGTTATTAATTAGATTAAGGGAACTACCCACGCAGGGATCCAGCACGTAGTTTGATGTGATCGACAATCAGTCTGTTCAACTATTTTATTTGATTAGAGTAAGGGAGCTACACGTAAGGGAATCCCACACGCAGATAATGTACTTGGGATTCTGTCAGTCAGCCTTTTATGAGACCGCCACGTCTAGGCGCCAAGATCAAAGGACACATCTTTGCAATATATATTTAGACTAACTTGTAGTACGGATGGAAAGCGAAAACGAAAATGAAGTGGAACGGAAATATTGGAGATTTGCGGCGGCGTAATTGCCACTCAATCCAAATAAACGCAGATATTTTGCAGGTGTATAGAAGAAACAAGGATATAGAATGGGAAAAAAGAAACAGGGGAAGAAATAAATAAAATATAGGTAACAAAAATGACAGAAAAACAATGAGAAAGAGATATAAAGCAAATTCAGACCATGATAATAACACTAAATAAATAGATAACAGATGTAAATATAAAATATTAAAAATAAGGTAAAATGTTTAAAACCGTATAAATAAAATTGTATAGATAAAACTGTAGAAACAAGGGGAAATAAATAAATAATAAAAAAAATACATAGAAAAAAACTATAAATATTTTCAAACAAATAATAAAAATAATGTCTATTGAAAAATAAAGGATCAATAAATAAAATAAAAGAAAAAAAAATGAAAAATGGTAAAATAAAATCATAGCATATAAGTTTCTTCTAATCAATATTAAATAGAAATGTTGTAAATGGCCGTCGCATTCAAATCTATAATTTAGAGATGAAACCCAGTTTTCGCACCAAACTTTAAAAACACTGAAATTCCCCTTGGCTTATTTTCATTATCAATTTAAAATTGATAGAACTGTAATATCCGCAATTATATATGGATTTTGACAAAAATTGCATGAGAGGAAGCAGAAAAATGTGCGCTTTCATTTAATATACAACTTGAGGCAGTTTGTGCGGGTTGACATAAGAAGAGCAGCATATCTATGAAAAGTTCAGCGATAATGGTATGATTAACAAACCGCTTTGACGATAACAACCACAATCAACCCAATTATAAACATTGAGGTGTATACTACTCACCAGTAGTTTCAAAATTTTTGTCGGTCAAATCACTTACGAAATACAGCAAAATATCAACAATTAAACACGCGTTCAAGGGCAATTTCCATAAATAACGAAAAAAAATGTATCGTTTTTCAACCAAAAAACAACACATTTTTCAGGTTGATCCAGAGAACATGATGCACAAAGATTTCCTTTTCCAGTCCACACTATGATTGATTTCTTTTCAAGTACCAAAAATTATCGGATCGGCGTTCAAGCCATTCCTTGGCCTTCGTGCCCATTCGATCGCGTTTACATTGCCGTCTACACTATGTTTACATTTCCGTTCGTACCCATTCCTTCTTGATCGTTCGATAGATGTAAATATTTGTAAATTTGATAGTCGAGGAAATCTATCTCGTTTGTTATAATATCTGTTCAAAAACATACATTTCAAATAGTTACGCCTCAGTGACGATCTTTGTAATGTTAAATAAATGATATCTTGAAAAAAATTTAGTAAAGGAAAACTCTTTGTGTTTGTTTAACGAAAACATCAGTGTCATCTATCACGTGGTATCAGCCAGATCATGAAAGGATTCTTTGACTTTAACTCGTGTTTCTGAAGCTTCATTTCAATACTTCAAAATTTTTAACGAGAAATAATTCTCGTTCATGCGTCAGACATGATCATAGAAGAAATCATACCTTTTATAAGTTAAGGAAATAGCAATATTTTTCCATGTAAAGAATTTATTTCACGAATAATGTTGAAGTGATATTTTTACAATTTTTTTGGAAAATGAAATAAAACATGTTAACTGCCACGAAAGACAATAATTTCATAAGACCATAGAAGCGTAATCGAAAAACTTATAATTATGATAGCCATAGTTTAGAATATCAAAGGTTCGTAAAAGTTATTCTATTGACAGGTAATATTTTTATTCGATTTCGTATTACTTGGTCACTTTTACTGATTTGCTATTTCGCTTTTCTTTTTTGTTTTTCTTGATCGTCATTGCAGCGAATAAGATTAAATATTGTGACAGAATTTGTTTCCAAATCGTCCATGATCATACTCAAATTGACAAAACTTTTGGGGCTGGTGTTATCATAAAAGACATAGAAGTCGTGGACATTCTTTGGCGACAATCTTGAGAACTATGGGCAAACAAACAAATTTACAAAATTTCGTTTAGTAGCAATTAGAGATGACGAAAATAGGGTGGATCGGAGTATTTACATGTAGCATTATTGACATTTCAGTTGGCACCTTTTATATAAACGACAACACAAATCGCACTTTCGTATTCATCTACAAATAAATTCTATTCGGAAAATATCTACAGCGAAAGAGAGAGTCATAAAAAATTATCAACAGAATTGATAACACGAGATTGAATGAGTTATTTCGTGACTTGCTTCACATTCATTTTATACTTGTACAAAATTTATTCATAATAATGGCGGCTTATGAATTATGAATTATTTGTGATCATATCAATACGTCTTCGTGAAAGAAAATTTTAAAGTTAAATTTTCGTATAAAATTAATAATAGCAAATGCTTTGTAGGTATTTCAAAAGAAATCCTTTTGAATCTAACACATTCCAAATTCTTTGATGTCAAATATTGATTATCCGGCATTTGCAAAATTCTTTGTTAACAAGAACGGTGACCTTTGTTGCATTATTCATCTATAATAGGTTTTATTGAGCTTTTTCGTTAACTTCCCTATCAAAAGATGAAACAGTGACGAGCTCTGCATACACTACGAGATGTTTTCCGTTTATTAGTCATTCCTTTTAGATATTCTTTCTACTAGCAGTTGATAATATTGGTAATTCTCTTTGAATTACGTTCGTAAGAAAAAGTATGACTGTTAATGTGCGTAAAATCTGATCTATATAACGTTGTTCGACTTTATAATGTATACATATCTTCAAGTGACGTTTTGAATAACAAATTACTCCACAGTTTCTTGTCCAAAAATTACAAAATCTTTCTCAAGAATTTGAAAAAGTGTTGACGTATTATACCGCTAGGTCTTCCTCATTCACTTGATTCAAAAATTGTATAAAGCTTCTGTCCTTCTCTCATTCTTAACAAGATATTGGCGATATTGATACAAGTCACTTGAAAATGTGTTTACATTATCGAGCTTTTTTACAATCCAACATGAACATGAAAGACTTGATATTGTAATGTTACCTTTAGATAAATATTTCGTGACGAAATTGGCTTTCGTTTCAACATTTAACCAATATTTACGTGATATTTCTTGGTCGATATATTATGCAGTATGACTACGAGTCAAAGCGTACTCATCGATGGTACAAACTGACTTCATTGTTCGTCTACAAGATTGTTACGCAAACATTCAGTGGTGTCAATAAATGTCTTTAGCTGACACTGTTACAAACATTGCACAAATGTAAAATGTGATAATTTTCTTTAAAAACAATTTATTATTTCATTTTATCCATAACAAATAGCAGATCAAAACCCCAAACTTACATCATTAAGTTCAATTCATCTTGCCTTCCTCATTCCAAAGCAATACAAGATTACATACTTCATTTATAAGTTTCCTGTCATTACTTTAACTGTAATAGAGAGTAATCCCTGTTGAGAATAGTTTTTCGCTTCAGTTGTTCAGGCCCTTTCCGTATTTTGCTGCCATCAGCAAATTTAATATTGTCGCATAATGGGATTTTGAACAGGATATCTATATTTTTTTATAACGTTTGAGTTCATAGTGCCGGTCACTTGATAAATAAGCAAAATTAAGTATCTGCTTTAAAATGTAGTAATCGTATTTAGATAGATAATGAAAGGATTCATCAGACTGACACTTATCGATAGATAAGTGAAATCTTATGATGATTAAATCAAACAGAGTTTCTCTGGCAGTTAAAAGTCGATAAGATATCCTAAGATGCACATTTTGAAAATTTAACAACCATACATTTTTTAATTATTTTAACATTCTGTGTTCATGTAAGGTGTATTAAAGGATTCTTAGTATCTATATAGTGAATATATAAAATTGAGAATCTTATAAAGTGTCTTAGAAGTAAATCTTAGAAGCTTCAACAAATCTAACTAATATTCACTGTGGTTGTCAGTGAAATTATTTGATTTTCATGTAATTCAATAAGACTTGAAGAGCGGAAGAGACAATAAAAAATAATTCCATTTAATAATATCAAATGCAATTATTAAACTGCTTAGTAGAGCTCGATGTGACTCGTCGTGACTGTCGTACGATTATTGCTTATTGGCTCGATAGCCGGGATGAAATCTTTTCGATTTAATTCCGAATTCGTCGAACAAAGGAGATTTTTTTCTCAATATTCAAATGCAGCATGCATATTATCTACATTATAATTTATTATTTAATTTTTTATTCCTTGAATTAAGAATATCAAATTAATTCTTTACTATTAAATAGAAAAGTTCAATTCTAATAACGTATTTCCCACAAAACTTCAGAGAAAAACATTTAATACGGTATAGTTGCCAGGATCTCAAATTAGCAGTTTCACACATATAGGGAATCCTGATCTAATTTCTCAGTTTCGTGTTCACACTGTATTATTTAAGGTCTATTAGCACACTGTAATTCAGGGCTTTATTTCATTGTGGGTGTAGTTGATTACTGGTAGCTGTTGTTTGAAACACTACGTTACCCCTTTAATTACTACAATTGTGAATTATTACTGTTGTGCCTATCCGACAGTCAACTTACTTCGTACTCCAATGCTGTAGTTACCCTTCAATCGCGGTCCCTTTCTGCATAACTATGAGAATGATTAAATTGGGGCATATCGACAAGTAAAGTAAACATTTAATCTCATTTTGTGTTATTTGAGGTTTAGTAACTATAGGACTCTACGCCATGTAAAGATCTAAAAACTAAAAGATACACCAGTAATATCGGAATAAATCTACTCGGCGAAGCAAATGCGAACATTTGAAAAATTACTATTCCCTCTGGAACTTACAGTTTTTATATGAGGTAGAAGGAGATTTACGAGATAAAGGCGGTTAGAGTTATAAAGATTTCAGCTGTTGATACTATATACCCCTAAGTAGGGGTGTGCGATTTGCTCATTAGCGAAGTGATGACCGATTCCCAAAAAAAATATGGATACAGTACGATTAATCGGAATTTTTTTGAATCGATTCGAATCGTCCTGAATCGGTCAAATATCCGTTCTACAAATGTTCTATTAAATAAAAAACATCGATACGGACGGGACTTTAGACTTTACTATAAACGTCATACCTTTTACCATTGACGGAAATCTACCAGAGCCATATTTTGCATATTGCTGGTAAATTTGAAAGGCATAAACAAATTTTAAACATTTGCTGTCTTTGTCGTGACTAAATCGATTTTTCTCACTATTGTCTGAAAGAAAGCTCCTGAGTACTATTATTTGGGTGAGACTAATATACATATTTCTACCTGGTCTATTGATGTTATTTGAAGCTACTTGTCACGAATTCTGTGGTCACAAATTGTGTCAGTCAGTGTGGAGTGGAATGGGATGGTGGGTCTTAATTTCCAAATTTTAGAGAATAACAAGCACAAAATCGATATTATAAAAGGAGCCAACAATTTCTTCACTTGAGGAAAATTGCAACCTAAGCAATTTGACTGTGAAATGCAAAGAAAGAAAAAATAATTAAAAATGAAACATTAAAGCAATTTCAGCTGACGTGTCCCTTTTTTAATACGGTCAATAATCACTTAATTTATGCGTTAGCTTTCCCATACACTCACAGTTTATGAGGTAATATCAATTTATGTGGCAACAAAATTATCTTTTTTTATGGGATGTATTCAAATTAAGTCTTATTAAAAGTTGAGGTTTCGTCGTTATCGAGTTCTGCTTAATTAGGCAGTTTCTATAATATATTTTCACTCTGTGACTCCATTGATGTTATTTAGCAATTGTTACTACTATTGTTACTCCTGTGTTTTAAGACAGTTTGTCTTAGTATAAGCAAAGACGTCGTTTATATAATATGTTGTTCCATAGATGATCGTTGTTCTATATTACAATGGGGTCTTTAATTAATACAATTATCAACTAGATAATGGGAGAATGCTTGCGCATGTGCAGTAATATAATTTAAAATGTATACGGGAGAACTCTGGATAGCATACTCTGGACTGCAGTGGCCTGGCAGTGTGAGCTGTGGTTTGTAGTTCGTCGTTTGACGTTGAAAAGTGTAGTTCAGTTATTGCGTGTTGTTTCAAAATGAAATTAAAAACAACACAGTAAAAAAAACTGCGAATAATTTAGAAGTTGTTGAGAGAAAATATATCCCGACACACGGTGACTGTGAGTAAGATGTCCGTAAAAAAACAGAAAGATATTTATACAACATTTTAGAATGAAATGTGTTTGTTACTTTTACGATTTATGAGTTAATTTTAAAAGTCAATAGTTATATGTAATATAGCACGTTACTAAATACAGCAGTAACTAATACTTTTGCATTCAATCATGGATTTTATGTTTAATTTCTGTTATGAACTCTAATGTGCATGCTTATTTAATTATACGAACTATTGGATTAACCGAACCACCTTGATACCGTTTAGTTCTACTACCAAAGTTCTACTGTAGGTTTAAGTTTTTCACCTCGATTTTCTGCAACAGAAAGACAGAAGTTTTACATTTAATCAGTGTTTCTTCAGAATCTTAGAGAATAAATGACATCTTAATGAAGTATAAATCAACCATTTGTAAAGTAAAAACGAACGACTCTTCCGAACGTTCCAATAAATGATCAATTTATTTTTAAAATTCTTTTAAGCTATATGATCGAAGTTGTAAGTGATCGTTAAAAAAAATTCAACTATTTTAAGCTTATTTTTTACAAAAATTCAATTGTTGATTTCGTAAAGTTTAACTCTTGCATTTCACATAGTTAAACACGAAATCATTAATCGTAATAATAATAATTCATTAATTTAACTTAGAGTTTATCGTTATCTCTAAATAATGACAATTGTTCATCGAAGTAAATTCAGCTGGTTAACATAAATTATCCAATTGCATTATGCTGAGTATTAATTTATTATTTTGGACATATCTTTAAGGTTTTCTGCTCTCTTATTTGTTGATAATACCAAGTTTTGATAGTCCTAGAAGAGATGTTAAAAATGCCGATGTAAAAATCTAGTACCAGTTCATATGTTACAACTATCAATAGTATAGCTTTTCCTTTAATGTTAGCTTCAAGAATATAGTGTCAACTGCTTGATCCATAAACGAAATGTTATATAATTTAATATAAATGCTTAATTTAATTGCAATATTACATAATTACGTTTGTAAATTGTTAATTGATGTTTAACGAAGTCTAGTTTACGACAAAATCTTTGCAATTACTTGACGCATGTGGAACAATTTCCTCTTAGGAAACCTCAAAAAAATTATCATTACCTAGATGCTGCAATAGCGTTCACCAATTACAATAAACCATAATAAAACAATGCAGACGTTTTGGTATTTAGTACGTCAATTATTCGAGGAATTTCAGATTCATCAATGTGGATATTTAATTTATTAACGTAGCCGCAGTAGCCAATTACACAACAATGCATAACGTCTGCAAGCACAACTGAACTTTGTTTTCATGCAGATTCAAATCCTCAAAATTCGTTTGATGCACCACTATGAGAAACATAATTGCAACAGACGACGATAATAAATAAAACGATATCTTGTAATGAGTTTGCACTGTTTTCTAAAAGTTCTTACATAAAAACACTGTATGGTTATATTCACATGTCTCCCGATATTAAATGAAGCACATTAATATTACAGTTTGGACATGTTCTTAATTAGTTGGAGATACTCTTGATAAAAACACTTGCAAAATTTAAATTTATTCTCAAACGAAATAAAATAATTATAACGAATGTTTCACGTATTTGTAAATCTAACTCAAGCTAAAAAAGTAATTGTAGTGGTGCTCATTATAGCTATAAAATTCATGTATTTAAGCAGGAAATTTTTATTTACGAATGGTTTGTAAATTGATCTAAATATGTAGCAAGAAACTTTAAATAATTCATTAAACCAATGCTTCAAATCAATATTATTATTCATTGAATTAGTTTACAGTCAATATATCATCTTATCGCCGAACGCTTTAGGTTTCTCATGAACAGCATTTAAAATCGGACCAAGATATTCCTGCGCTTTAGTCTGATAAAAGACTCCTGAAAAATGCATTCACTTAAAATCTCGAATAATGTTCTATTGATTATATCATTCGAAAAAATGTATTTACTCTTTGATAATGGAGAAAATTACCCCGTTTTTTATAATTTTATATTTGAAAATGAACAAACTCTGCATTTTGTGGACATTCGGTTCGGTTTTTGAGATGGGAACATCTTACATCGAGACTCGTCATTTAGAATAGATTTATGACAAGATTGATAAGAAAATGTTGTTCAGTTAGGGATAAACGAAAAGACTGAAAAAATCAGAATATTTTGCACTTTTCAAACGACTTGTTCTCTTTAGGTTTTTTTTGTACTTGCAATTACTGTAACGATATGTGTTTTTTTATGTTCATATAATGTAAAATTATTCCTGTTAACCGACATTCTACTCTCACGTCTGTTTGTTATACTGTAAAAAGTGAAGTATCTATTACTTAACAGTATTTTTGGATTCTTATTTAAGGAACTCTTGAATATATTGTGATCACGTCCATTGTGTTCTGTAACAGCACTGAGGAGTTATCCACTGTTACTATCAAATATTCATAAAATGCGAAAATAATGTTTGTATTATAGCAAAGAAAATTCAGCTCGAGGCTCTTAACGTAATGATGATCTGAATGTTTAGAATAATGGGCGATTGTTCAAAATACAGACACTTACAAGAGAAGTGAAATCTACTACCTCACAATTAAACCCGCTATTAATGTAAATGAAGGAAAGAAAATCTTTTTAAATTCGGTCTTGTTATTTTCTATTCTATTAAAGTGGTTTTTAATCATTATAATTAGAAGTTATTCAACGTCTCTAAATATCACTAATTATGATCAATATTAAAAGATTAATTAACGTAATGCATGAACACTTGCTTAACTAGAAAATAAGTTTTAAAATTTCATTTTTGATATGTGTCAAAAAAAAATTGATCTTTTTTATTATACAATTTTTTTTTTAATCTGGAGAAAATTCCAATGTCTTTCTTCAATGATTCATAGTATGTAAAGAATTACAGTGGAACTACTTAGTTTCGGTTTTATTAAACCATCATCAGCCACTTTTAGCAAAATATTATCATTCCAATTTCTATATTTTTGATTACTAATGAACCGTGTATAAATGTATTCAAATTGAACGCTGGTTGTTCACAATTTTGCGATGAAATATCACGTTGTAAGTAATTATTTCTATACAAACTCCATACAAATATAAAATGAAAAAAAGACTGGATAATCTAATAAACAAATATTACAAATATTCATACATTTGAAATAAATTGTTAAAATATCCTTAAGAATGATTCTGTATCATATTTTTAATATTGTTAGTTGGATTTGATATTATTTGTCATTTCTTATTACTATGATCTATTTTTACTAACACTTTGGTGATGAATAATTTCGGTCTGAGAGTAACTGATATCTACAAAAATCTAAACAATTAATGAGTAATTGGACGAAATAGTAAATGTTGAAACCCTTGGCTGATCTCTAATGGTTACATCATGTGTTTGATGTATGCTCATTTTGCACTTACAATCAGAGCCGCACACCGGGGTAATCAGTGTGTTGACGGGCCCCCGGGAAAGCAGTGCATTCGGCCCCCTATATAAATATATTTAGGGTGAGTTCATCTTCCGTCCCTTATTCTATTCCATTTTTAAGGTCGGTTTAAATTAGGAGAGAATAAACATATGGCAATCCGTTCATGCGTTTTTAAGGGCGCTCTCCCCTTAAATGTCTAAGATGAACGCGAATTTTCGGCTTAGCATCGTTTGTGATACGGTCACAAACTGTTCTAAGGGACGGAAGATGAACTCACCCTTATACATACTTACACAGAAAGAGGGCGAACAGGGGCAGGTAGTCTTCCTTGAGATCGTTTAAAAAATTCCACAGATTTTAATCGTCTAATAAATCCTGATTTCTCTATGTTATAAATTTATACACATCAAATATGTGCTTTTGAGCAGATTTCAAGCTTCCTCGCATACCTCTCGCAGTACAATTTTCTGCGGAGAACAAAAAACTGGACGATCAAGGGGCCCGTCAGAGTAACCATGCCACGAGGAAAATACCTCGTTCCCTCCCCTGTGTTGTCGAGCCTGCTTACAATTAGAAAAGTATTGAATATATTGGTACCGTGAAAGTAAAGACTTATGGTCGTCAATTGTTTAAATTTACATCAGAAAAGGTTCATACAGTGTTGTTCTGAATTAATATCAGAAGATTTACCTTGCATCAATTCTCTATTATTTTCAATATTCCTATTACAAAGGAGAACTCAACAGCTTTAGAGTAGGTATATCAACAGTGCCAGACAATATAAACGTGTTTACATAACATTGTAGTCTTTTTTTAATTTAGTCTTATAACAATCATTTATAAGGAAAATGAAATACGAAACCTGATATTTTAACTGTCGGAAAGTTGTGTTTTACCTTTAACTGCTGTACGGATTAGCAGATTTAAACTGAGACAGGTGAAAAATACTAAGTGTCATCCATTTTTTGTTTTTAATGACTGGTAAAGTTACGGGAGTCATACTTAGAGATAAGAGGTTGCAAAAAAATGCGGTGCAGTAATGAGTACAAAGTAATTCACGTATCTTTACATGGGTTACAACAATGGTAAAAAGGTTTAATAATGATTTATGACGAGTCAAATGCAACTACGGTACAACTAGTGTATTTTGGGTTACGTTATTACGAAATCAAAATTCTCCTCCACGATAGTTTAAAAAGAGGCAGTATTTTCTCTGAAACCGCTTAAATCACCACTACTGTTTATTAGCAAATACTCAATAATAAATAACAATATCCTTAAATCATCATAAATTCTTCATCGTGCAAATGATCCTATTGTTGTTTCTGAGAGTACTCCACAATGGTCCAAATGTCGATAAATCATAAAAGTGGTAGGTGATGTAATAACAATATGATTAATAAGAATGGTAGAAGGCCTTCCCTTAGAAGCCTCTATCCATTGAAAAGAGAAAATTTTCCCCCAACATTGGATACACACGGTAATCTGTAAGAATTTGAGTAAACTACAAATGATAAATCAGGAAATGTTGGTATTCTCGAATTAGTCTTTCTTTATGTTTCCTTGTTTCTTCTTCAAACAATAGAAATCGGAATGAATCATATGACATTATCAAGAATGTAACTTATTGCCTTTATTTCTCTGTCCTTTTTGTTATGTTTGCATTTGCATTTTATTTAATATTGGTATTGTTGAATCTCAACTCTGTGGTCAATGATCGATATAAGTGTAGTTTAATAAAAATAAAAATTTATTATTGATATTAAACAGTTTCTTTCTGTTTTCGTTATCCAAGTGACATGGCAGCATCTTTAATACCAGACTGTAAATAGAAAAAGTTACTTTCATCGGCTTTATCTCTCTGCATTCTATTATTAATCACCTTATAACGAAGGCATCTCAAATAATGTCACTTTTGTCAATGACGGCCTCCATCAGTTATCATTATTATTTTTGTTATCAGATAAACACTTGTATTAGCTCTTCACCAACTAAAACTAAACAAAAATTTGCTCTAACTTCTAAGCAGATATTTTAAAACTAAAGAAACGAACAAAACGAAATCACTGAAACTTCTTCCTTTATTGTTCGTACTTTAAGTTTCCACTTTGGACAATATACTGCCGGTATACATAAAACGAAAACTTTTTCAAGGTGCCTGAGCATAGAGGAATGATGTTGATTTATATTCGTTATTATTTGTGTGTGGTTTATAAATTTAAGTCAAGACATTTTTTGAAAGCTTCTTGTTAGAGATCGTCAATTTTTGATCTGGCGCTATCATCTTGACTACATTGTTAGATATTACGTCATTTGCTGGAAGTTGATGGTGCTTTATAGAAGTTTTTACTGGGAGTGCTGTAACATCACCATGTCCGTTTTGTAAGTAGTAAACCTTTTGAACTTGAGCGTCTGACAAGGACAAATCCTTGTCTCACTGTGAGTACTATAACATTGATTTAAGATCTGATAACCGAAAACTTCTAGTTCTCGAAATTTGCCAGAGCAAGCTGCAAATTCCAATATGTGCTAGTTAGCGTCTTTAAAATGTCCTCTCTGGTACGTTGATTTGGATTTTAGTAAAATAACTGAAATAAATTGATGTGCGTTATAATAATCTCCATTTTAGACAAATGGAAAGAAGCTGTAACGATTATTGTTGATTTTTTTAAATTTAATTTAAGTTGTGAAGAATTAATACAAGTGTCTGTATGGTGACAATAACAATTGTAATAACAGAAACGGAATATTATTGCTCGTAGTAAAATTGTTTTGAATATCTCTATAAACGGGCGAATAACTTTGTAATAGAGAAACATGAAATGGATAAAACGGACTTTCTTATTTGAAAAATGATAGTTTCAGCTATAATATTGTTGCTGTTCAGGTGTGTTAAATGAATAGTTTACAACTAGCAATATTAGTACTGTAAGTGAACAGCATAGATTCCAAATATACCTATCAGGGAACAAATCGATGACATGAGAATTATTTAAATAGTAATTAGCTAAAATAAAGACAAATTACAAGACTAATTTGAGAATGTGAACAATTCGTGCTTTGTAGATAATATTCTGATATACAGAATGCTGTACATACCAGATATTGGTAGGAGCAATTGTGTGTTACAGTCGTTTATTCCTAACAGCCTGCTTAACCGACTACAACGGCACCAAGAACCTGTCGTATATGCGAAATTGTCGGTTAATGCAGAGATTAAAGCTGATGTTGATCTTATGGGCAAAAAGGTTGGACAATCCGAAAGTCCGATCTACTCTGGCACATTTTATGATATGTTGGCTTCATTGAGAATGCTGAGAATC
Source organism: Meloe dianella (assembly GCA_028455855.1). Lineage (NCBI taxonomy): Eukaryota > Metazoa > Arthropoda > Insecta > Coleoptera > Meloidae > Meloe > Meloe dianella. The sequence goes on along the minus strand of JAPTHL010000046.1, from coordinate 620,054 downwards.
CACTTTTCTGATATTGTTATTTATTGCCGCTTCCATCTTTATAATAAGGCAGATGGTAAACATATAATTGTTTTACATTCGTGTTAATCTACAGTGGCGTTAGTAAATATACACAAGATGCAAAATAATCTGTAATAATTGAATTATTCTACTATTTTTTTACCAACAAAACTTACAAACAAGTGAAAGGCGTTTGAACAAACGATTTGTTGATCACAATTGATCGAATGAAATAGCTGTGTATTGTTCTTCCATCTCATACCGTGAATTCTCACTTGATTCGTTCTAGCGCTACACTCCCCTACCCCGCAGTTGTAGTAAGTTCCCGGGCTACCAAGACTTTAATGCAATTCTCTGGAAGTTTACTATTTGTAAAATCGAAGATTTCTTGTATTAGAAAGATAGTCGAATTATCATCTTCGTCACTAATTGTAAGATTTCTTTTATCCTATTTTCTTGGTTGAGTATGAAATATTTGTTCGTAACTTGTAATCGAGCAGGTATAACAAAAATTAACTGAAAAACTAATAATAAATAATTACCAATACATATGTATTTGGTTTACTCGTCTCCTCCCTCGATCTCTATCTCTTTCACACGCTCTGGTAATCTTTTCACTCTACGTCCCGGACGCTTTAAAATGTTTCATTATGATTTCATTTACTACCCTCGCTAAAGAAGTTTTACTTTAACTAGGATACAACTACCGTTAGAAAAATTTGATGTTTTATTCAAAGAACATAATCTTTTCAAATTCATTAAAGGGTTTTAGGCAAGTGTTATTTATCTTTTAAACAATTCATCTTATCATTTCCAAATATATGAATCCTTCATCCCAACTTATTTATAGTTCAAATTCTGGCAAATGCAATTGATTATAATACTGATAATTACTTTATTATTCTCATTAATTTAATATTTGAAGATTAAGATTTATTATGTCTATGTAGATGGACACTATATAGACACATTTTTTACTTTGTTTCAGACACTTGGTGATGGACAATATACATTAATTTGATGGTAAGTCTATTTTTTACTCAACTTTAAAAGTAAAAGCTTATTTACATAATATATTTGCTAATTGCAGATGTTTCGCATCGCAATAGAACTGTTGTTAGTAAAGCTAAAGTGTGCAAGTGAATTAATATGAAGCTTACTCTACTATTCATATTTCTGCACTCGTTGTTGCTTCATTCTATATTTGGTAAGATTTTTATCACAAATTTTTTTTGCAGAATGATCTACCTAAAAAGTTAGTAGGTAGAGAGATAATAATCAAATGAGGTTTATGAAAGCATAATGTTATTATTTTACAATGGCAAACTGTTTGAAATGTGTGTGACTGTCATATAAAGGATCTCCAGCATATTTTTATTCGAATTAAAGCCAATCCATTGCAAAAATGTTAGTCCACCAATCTACCTTTCACTATAATGTTGTAAGTCAAAACATACAATAAATTGTAGTTTAATTACCCAAGATAAACAAAATAAACTGATTAACACATGTAAGTGGAAGACAGATGCACCCGTAAACAATGGAAGTTTAAACTGGTTATGTTTGTTGACTTACAGCTGTTTTGTTTAACCCTGAAATGCTAATTTACTCGTGATACAGACATTATTGTTTTATATACTCATCATCATTTATTGATTAATATTTCGTTTTCTTTTTGCACTTGTTGATGGTTGTGCTTGGAATGTTTCAGTAGCAACAAGCAGTAGTTCAGGAAATGGTGCTTTGAAAATGGTTAAAGTAAAAATTCCACAACATCGAATAATTGGTGACACTGCACTACTTGAGTGTGATTACGATTTGGGAAATGATAGCCTCTATTCAGTTAAATGGTACAAAGAACATGAAGAATTCTACAGGTTAGTGTTCAAAGTATTCTGTCTTGTTTCACACAGGATTCGACCTGTATGTAAATCATTCATGCCAGAAGCAAATGTTATGTAAAAAAAATGCATACAAAGTTGACTACTGTATGTGGCCGATTGAAATAATTCCATTATTTTTATCAGTCAAACATTATTTTAAAATTATTTTTTTTTGTATTTTGGCTTATTTTATAGGTTTGTTCCAAAAGCTATACCGCAATCCAGTTCGTATGCAGTCGAAGGTGTGAATGTTGATGTAAGTAAGTTTTGTTTGGTATTCATACATAGCTTTTGAAAGCGCGGTACAAGCTTGTAATTTCAAATTAAATTTAATTTAAATAATGGAATGTATACATATACGACTTTTCCTTAACTGGAAATGTAAGTGGTTGTTTCAAGCAGTCATGGATGATGGTAATGACGAACATGTTTTTTATTTGGTTATTTTACTGCCATGTCAGAGTTAATTATTTGGTTGCGTGATTAGCGCGGGAATACCGATCAAAAGAAATATTGTTTTTGAACGGACTAATCAAAATAACGATAAAAAAAAATATCCATTAAGAGTAACAATAAATTCGGTACTATGAATTCAATAATGATAAGTAAGTACTATTTTTCAGACTCCTTCGTCCTGTTAAATTAAATCGAATGACTAGTTTTATTTTATAAATTAATCTTGACTCTTTTGTGTTTTCAAATATTTGAACGCTTTCTTTTATCGTAGATGTCACAATCAAACAGTAAAAAGATTATACTTAATGCAGTGACTTGGAAAAGCAGTGGTGTCTACAGATGTGAAGTGTCAGCCGAGGCTCCGTCATTTGCTTCAGCACAAAGTGAAGGAAGAATGGAGGTTATAGGTAAGCTTTCTAAATTGCTATTCTACCTAATGTACATAGCATGTTCTAACTCTGCACACACGAAAGGAACACTTCAATCTCTAGTGACAGTTAATCAGTTAAATTCATAGAATTTTTATTAAATTAATAACAGTACAGATTGTTTTTATGATTTTGAGTTGTGAATAAGTAAAAGCTATATATCCACTTTACAATATAATACTTGCAACACACATGCGAGATAGATCCCTTCACATTCTAATGATAGTTTTCGCGTAAATTGTGTATTGTTTTCTTTTAATTGAACAACATTTCACAAATAAAAACACGCTATACGATCATTGATTTTATTTATGTACAATGGGAGTGCTTTTCTATTACATAAAGTATACATTGCATAAACTGCAATAATTTTTTTTGAAATAGTGCATCATAGCAATGTAATTAATTTGGGAGTCCCCCTAAATATAGGTTTTTTTTTAATTTAGAGTATTTTTTCAGGGATGCATTTTTTCAGCACGTGCACATTATAATGCAGTTTCATTTGTATACACTACGCGCCGCAGGTTGGGAAATTAATAAACATTTTCCATAAAGGCCCCCTAGAACGCCACCATTCAGACTTTGTCGTTTAAAAACATCTGTCTATTTTAGCATTTGTTATCGCCAGTGCCGTATTCAGAATTTATAAAGAAACAACAAGTCATTGTCCCATTCACTCTACTAATATTTATGTTGACTAAAATAATTATTAATTAATGTTATCATCAACATACAATCATGCACACACAAAAAAAGACAAGTACCGAAGGGTACAATATTCCGTCTCCTAAAGGATTAGAGAAATAAATTCAAGTGTCGAGTATTTATAGAGATTTTAAAATCTAGTAAAATTCAAGTTCGGCTCTGGCATAAACGTTAACAATAGACCACCGCTACCTATTTGGATTGACAGAATCGTAAACATTTTGGATGTTTTTCTAGTGCAGTGCGTCTTAAACCGTGGGTCGCGACCCCAAATGGGGTCGTGAAGCAAAATGTTGGGGTAGTGAAAAATTAATTGAAGTCCAGCGGTGTCAAATATCGCACCAAGGTTTGATTTGTTATGCAGCAAAAACCAAGCACACCTGACTCATTAAAACGTGACTTTCTTTCATTAATTTTTGTATACTTAAAACAAATCTTAAAGCTGCTTTTCATATGAATATTGTTTACTAAAGAAATAAATTATTTTTGGAAAATATCTATCTTTAAATCCTTGTTTTATATTTAAGGTATGGGGTCGTGAAAAATCTCTATGACAGAAAGGGGTCATGAATGAAAAGACTTTAAGAACCACTGTTCTAAAGCAATTCATTTATTACTTTCTTAAACTCTGACGCGTACTATAAGTCGACCATAACTTGTGTGGCACACGACCGTTTCACTTTTCAATATTCGTTCGACAACTTGATTTCAATTCAGCATTTTCACTGGAAAAATGTATATTTCGGTTACCTTTAACTGCCCAAGTGAAGCTCGAAATGAGCTAAAAGAATATTCGCCATCTCTCCGACATCTTCAAGCATATGATTTATAGAATTCATTCTTTTAGAAACCAAGTTTAAGTTTATAGATTACATGGCTTTATAGAATTGATAACTATGGAATACATAAGAATACTTGTTAAAAACCAACAAATAGTCAATTTGAAATCAACAAAACTTAGATAGTACTGCTTATCTTACAATAGTCTACGTATCTATCTATATTGTGAATGTTGTTGAACAATTTGACAAATTTAGGGAAGTTGTACATGTCTCTTGAAGGTGTGATTATATTATTTTTATTGACATGTAGGTACAAGATAATTCATAATTTACGCTTGATAAGGCGAATTATTGGTAATACAAAATTGCTCCTAAAGTTTTGCAAACTGTATGTTACAATCGTGTTAATTTAGTTGTTAAAGCAAATCATTTTTCTTCATCTGTATGATTCAGACAATCAATTACCTACAATATGGCAAAAAAGATGACCGTTTGTGACATTTTAATATTTTTTCGGCAATTTTTAACCTAAGAAAATAATATAAAGTTTTGTTTATCATTTAATCAATCACAACTTTTATGAAGTTAACAATTTTAATTTATATACAGTGTGTTTCACCTAAGAGGACCCCCCCTCGGCATTTCGTTGTTTACCAATATAATGCAATACGGCTTCCATAAACCTAAATGGGGTTACCTAATGTACAATTCGGCAATAAACAGATTTGCCTAGCCACCCTCTAAGTATGCCAGAGCAAAATCGATTCTTGAAATTTCCATTCAATGGAAATGAAAACTATCTAGAAAGCATGTCATCGAGACAGTTTGGAAGAAAAGTGCCAAAGAAAATTTCACTTTACAGGGGTTTGTTAAATCTGTTTAAAACACAACGATATCAATAACAATAGCAATGGATGCAATGTCAGTATTAAATAATACAGTTTATTTTAACGACCACTCTAATATATATATATATATATATATATATATATATATATATATATAATATTATATTAAATCTCAGTTATTTTTATTGTTGAAATACTGATTTTTAATATCATGCTGTTTCACGTCGTTCGAAAAAATTCCATTTATTCCATTTATCTTTGTAGATATCTGCCCAATTTCAAAGTGTAATAAAACATTAGGCTTTACTGTGATCATTTGATAAGTGAGATCTTATCAGGAACACGCAAGAAATTCAAGCGACATGTTTTTTTTATCGCTTACTATCACAAAACTTTGCTCCCCTAGCAACACTATGTTTTGTTGTAGACGAATACAATGAATACAATCATGTAATGCTACATTTTAAAATGTTTCTGGTATAGGCTCAAGTTAGTTTATTGTTTTCAGGTTGTTCTTATTTTTTGTTGATTTTTTTTTATGAAGATTGAAATTGCAGATTGAAGTTGTTTGTACGACTACTTGTAATAGAATTTATTTTGAATTGACAACCGAAACCTACGCCTTAATTCGATTACTTTATCGATTCTCCGCTATGTTTAGTTTACCATATGTTGGTGATATTTTAATATTTTCCTATCCATATTATACGGTATTGGAAAATGTATATATTGCTTATTTCATCTTTCGTATTTTGTTTAACTGTAGCTTTTCCTAAGGAAGACCCTGTCATCAGTGGTACAGAGATGCAATATCAGCCCGGTGACGAGATCGAGCTTAATTGTACTTCTGGTAAAAGTCATCCACCATCAGTACTTCATTGGTATATCAACGAACAACAGGTATATATCGATTAATATGTCTCTTCTTTATCTAATATAGAAAATTGTTGTGAAGGTGGTAAGCCCTGAATCGTTGATACATTATCCACTTACTCATCATCAAGAAGGGTTATATTCAACAACATTAGGTTTAAGTTTTGTATTGACTAACCAACATTTTCATGATGGTTTTATGAGAGTTACATGTGCTGCATCATTATCACCACTGTGGAATCATGGTAGTCAAGGTACGGTTGTGCAGAGTTCACCGATTAAAGACATGAGGCAAGCATCACTACTTGGTGAGTGATTTACGCTATTCAATCTATTCACTCTGATATATGCGTCACAGTGCTATTACCCAAAGTGCCTAAAACACTCCTTACTGGAAGTATTCCAATGAATCTCATAGGATAGATTCAATTCCAAAAAGAGTATCCATTTTGACTTATTTAGATAATGAATATGTAAATGATCCTTCTTGCAGTAAGGAGTATATAGAAAAATTTTAATTGTGAAAATAACGAAACTTTTAAAAATTACAGTAAAATCATCATCAACGGCACATTTATATTCAACCCAATTCTACATCCTCATTGTCTTGTTTATTTTTCTACAAATTAATATGTGGAAGATCTTTCTTTAAAGATGAATCTGTGTGTGAAGTTGACCGTGTTGAGTGAAAAATAGGATTCTTGTTATGACTAAATAATAAGATATACAAAAGAAAAATAACAGTAAAGTGACACAATCTTTCATCTGTTGTGGAACACAAAATTGAACTTGCTTAAACATTATCCTTTTCGAATAATTTATTGGAATGATCGAACACACAATGACTATTAGTTACGATTCCCCCATGTCTGTTAATGTTGAGTGACATTACAATGAATATAAAATGAATTTTGTTGCTCATTTATTGCGAAAATATATACAAAAGTTATGAAAATGATTCTAAAGAAAGACAAAAGTGTTAAAAACTCAATCAAGTATATGTGAATATTTAAGTTTCAATTATAATAGAAAATTAGGCAATTCGGCAAAATAATGCACAATTTTTGTTAAAATAACTGTTTTCAGTGTGTTGGATACATATGCTTTTAACATTTCAAGTTTGTTTTGTAAAGTTTTATTGACAATTTATATAATTCTGTAATGTGTAAAAAATATATTTCAAGTATTTTTCAGTAGAAATGTGTCTTTCTTTTTAACAAACACTGGCGACAAACTCTGCAAGCTGAATTAACAAATCTGTGAGAAAGAAGTGTACCAACTTTCTAGCTGTTCAAAGCACACCACTTATACAGATCGGGCAAACATCTTGGGACATTGGAAAAAATACCGGGCTAATACACGATCAGGGTTCTAAAAATTCTATTTGTGGTTATGATCCACCCTTAGGTCTTTCTATAAACATCACGCCCCCTTTCATGCTAAAATCTATTTAAGCTATATTTGTTGCTGTATTTATTTGAAAGACACAAATAAACAAATTGTACGCACGGATGAGGTGAAACTTCCATATAATTTCACTTTCAATGTTTTTCGAATGTAATTACAGTACAGCTTTTAAGAATAATAAACTATCGTAAAAATGGGAAGTTTTTATTTAGTGATATTTCTCGCTTTCATTTGTCATAGTTAAAGCTTAAAAAAAGCGTCTTTGATTTAATGTCAAAACACACTTACATACCAAACTCATCAAATATTTATTAGACTCCATTAAAAACATCACAGTTATTATCGACAAGTTACGGATTTTATGTATAAATCACTCTATCTGTATTTAACGTAAATACAATTCGTTAATGGTTTGTTTATGGAACGAACACCAATTATTTTTAATTCAATATCGCTTTCAAACTTTTTCTGGAGTAAGGTAATTAGATATGGTACGTATCTAACTACAATATAGATTTTAAGAACTTATAAATAAACAATTAAGACTTTGGAACTTTTTTGTTTATTCATATTTCTCTAAATTTTCGTAGTCAAGGAAAAGTCTCACCAAAGCCACCTTGATTTAATTTAAAAATAAACTTATTTAGGTATAGTAGCAAACTGTTGCTAGAACAACCAAAGTTTATTCCCCCACAACTAAACCGTTTAAATTTAAAGCGTTACATTCACTAATCTCCAAATATATATGGATAGCGGATACTTATGGGAAAAATTTTAAAAATTCAGTATCAGCAATCCATATATATTTAGAGATCAGTGGTTACATTTCAACGAATCTTTCGCCCGAGTCCGCATAAGATGTTTTGTCACAACCCGTTTATAACGGTTAAGGGTTAACGGTTAACACCCGAACGTTTTCACGAACTTTTGAACCATCTCCTCAAAGTTCTTCAACTTTTCCCTACACTAATTCTTTCCCTATTACTTGTTTGCTATCGGTCTCGTGGTTATATTTAGCCTTACACCTATTTAGAGGTGCAATTGTGTGTGCGAAAAATATAGTCGATATTAATGTTGGATTGATTAAACCAATCAACAAATTATTTGAATGTGGACGGATGTAGAAACCAATGCAGAGCCATTATATAATTCTTCAACGTTAATTATGTGGGAATGTTATTGATTAAAAGCCTGTCGACTACTACTGTTGCTATAATTAATTATATAAGGGAAAATGGATTGAATCGTAGTCAATTCTCAAAAGTTTACTAAACGATATTAAATCGGAATTTGATGCTTCGCTGTATCACAGTGAAGTATTAATTTAATTCGTAAAATTAATGAGAATTTTGAAGTAACTAGAGAATTAGCAATATTGAAACACTGAAGTCGCATCACAACCAGTAGTAAGAAATTTATAAATATATTAGAAACAATTTACGAATAAACATTGAATTGGGAAGAACTTATTTGTGTGATTACAAATGGTCGGTATTGGTACGTAATCACAATATTTGTGTAAGGTGCTATCGTAAAGCCTTCATGAACTGCTTCCGGTATCGCAGCCACAGCGCTGCATTGATTTCTCGTCGGCGTGAAGCGCTGTACACGGGAAGTATTGAGTTTAATGGGAAACCGCCTACAAATTTTGCTGCAGCGCAGCATTTTAGTTATAAATGGTTTGGGTGAAGTAACAGACTTATATAGAAATGAATAACAATTTTGATACAGAATTATTTATTATGGAAATAGAAAATTATCCAGCAATTTGGGATACCAGATGTGAGGGGTATGGTAATAAAATTGAGAGACAAAACGCTTGGCAGGAATTAAGTAAAAAATTCGATGAAAATTTTGGTGAAAAAACAAAGGCAGAAAAAAATGAAACCGGTAAGTAAAAACAAACTTATGTACACATGTCTATAAGCTGTTCATAGAAATTTAGTAGAAAATGCCGTAGGAGCATGTGATATTTAATTAGGCGCGTATATTGAAATAATAGGAAATGACGAGCTCTGTCAAAAAATGTTATTTTCGAGAATATTTAGATTTCATACATCAGTCATATCTTTATTTAAATAAATAGCAATTTAGCAGGGCTAATTTCATTTGCACTAAGCACAACATCGTGTAATCCAATAATCAAGCAATTGTTTTTCTTCGATTATTATCCACGCAGTATCATTTCTCCTCAAGCTCAAATGAACGACGAATACTTGCAATTTGTACAAAATTTATTCACAGAACAAATACAATATTTTAAGAAATAAAAACTTCTTTGTTCATTTGGAAATAATAGAATTTCATTGTTCTTTCAATCACTTGAAATGCTAGGCATTCAAAAGACATCATTTATTCATCAGAACGTAAACATGTTTTTTTGTAGGCAGAAATATACATTGATTTAATAAATTCTGTATCTTGTTGTTGAAGAAATTAGCAAAATCGCTACTGATGTTAATTTCACTGATTGTGATTCGTTCTTCGTTAGATATTCTAAGATTATGAACCCTTTTACTATATAAAGTATCTTTACATTAATATGACTCTCTGTTCCTTATAAAATTGTGTAAACTACAGTAAATATCGGTAGATAGCAATGTCTCTGTTTACATCAAGTGATCTGTGCAAAAATGCCATTTATTAGCAAATATTCCAAATGAACATTCGACAAATCGCCTTGCACATGACAAACGGTAGTTGGGACCGTTTTGTTTCGTTGTCAAATTTTTATCTGCGTGGGGCCCTAATGAAAAGAGACTGTCAAGGACACTACTTAATTTCTCACGCGCCAATTAGATTAAAAAATAATCTCAGTTTTAAACAGATATTTTTTATGTAAATTGACTCATTACAAAAAGAGAAAGAAATAAGTAATGAGTCATTAAATTCGATATACATTTATCTTTTTTCTCTTCCTTCCACTTTTATTTCGTAGTTACAATTTTTCTGTTATTTTAAACCAAACTAAAAGTAATTCCAAGCATTGATATTTATGCAAAATAAAATTCTTTCCGTAACGTTATAATAGTGTTGACTGTTAGAGTTAATAGATGGAATTTAAATATAACACCATTTTTTCGTTCTTTTTGATTTAAATATCATTATAACGTGTAAATTTACATGGAAAACTCTAGAAGCTATTAAGTAAGACTATATAATTTTTGAATCTAATTGGTGTGTGCGAAGTGAAGTTGTTCTCTTGTGAGTTTTATTACAAAATTACCAAGTTTTTGAAGTCACTGGAATTTTTTTCACAATTATTAATCGTCGCTATTTGAAGACATATATCTTTCATTCTTAACCATATAGAATTGCTGACATGTCGCTCAATTTATCTGATTATTGTCCATCCAAGCCTAAATTTTAAGTATACGCTCTTGAATGAACAATCAAAAACTAAATATTGGTAATGAGCAATGTACAAAACATAGCTAAATTTCTTTTACAGCTATAACACTGCAAAAAAAAAGGAAAGTTTTACGTGATGGATTTTCACGTGAACTATTCAGACAGAAGCAAGCCGCGTCAGAATCTGTAGCTTCTAGCAGAAAGCAGTATATGTACTTTAATCAACTTCTATTCCTACAGAAAATTAAGGACGTCCGACAACTAACTTCACATATGAATAGGAATAATAATGCTAACACTACTCATTCTAAAACAAACGATGATCTTTTTACAATTATTGACAACACAGAAAATCAAAACAAAACTTTTGAGGAAACTATGCAATCTAAGAAAACTGCAAATAAAAGGAAACGAAGAACTTCAACTACCACCGAAGAAAATCTCTTCAATGTACTTTCTGCAAGTGTGAAAACCCGATTACAAAATAATCATGACAACGATGAAGATCTATTGTTTATGTTGTCGCTCGTAAAGGATTTGAAAGAAATTCCGAATCAGTTCAAATTAGATGTGAAAGGAGAAATTATCAGTGCTCTTAAGAAAGCAAAATTACAATACTGTAATCCACATAATTCGTCTGTTTAGTTCGTGGAGGTAAAGACATTTATAAATCACATAAGTGAATACAATTGTGCAAGTGTAACACTACAAGGGAAAGGGAAATTTATGCACGAAGTATTTTACAGATAGAACCGTAATTTTTCAAAAAAAGGAAGATATATCATGACTATTTGTGGAAAAATATGTCTCCAAATTGAATTTTTATATCAAACCAAAGTGCTGACAAAATTACTTTGTTACAAATCAAATTAACTAACCGCTTCAATGATTTTTATGAAGATGATAATTCCTCTATTTTGTATTTAAATTCCTTTGGTGTCATTGTTTATGGGGTTAAAGCATTTTGCAAACAGAATTAATAGATTCGTGTGATTCTTATATTCTCTATTTTACGAATTTATGAACAAGCCCTAAATTCATGTGAATTGAAGGAACAATTCAATGAACAACAGATCCATCATTTTCAGGTAATGATTTGAAACTACCTTGATTTTTGGGGTACTTTTTTAAAATTATACTTGAAAATAAATAAAATGCTTTCCATTATTCTGTCTATATTTATTAGCAGAACGGCCTTTCCTGTCCATCTATATGATCAAATAATATGAATTCCTCCACATCAAGGTTTATTGCTTTCAAATTGCAATTTAATTTCACTATTTTCTTGAGTAGTACGACAACGTTCACTAACTATTAATTTACTACAAGGACAAATAAAGTAATTGATGCTAGATTACAGCGGTTGTTCCATAATGGAGCATATTTTATGAGTGTAAAAGGAGTCTGTGTTTCATTTTTTTGTGGACAATCTGGCTGTGAATTATCACTGACGACTAACGCTCAAATAAGCAATTATTTTCCAAAATTAAAAGCTGTTACACGTTAAAAATACTTTATTTTTATTTCTAACATGATTGGAATACCAAAATGGAATAAATAGTGACAATGGATTTCATGTTCATTATCGCTCCATTATAGAATACGGCTAAGTAAGAATCTATGTTGACTTAATTGGAATGTATTGGCATAGAAATTATATGACACTTTATTAGTTTAGTAAGAGAAATAGATAGAAACAGATATTTCATATTTGATACAAGGGTGACAACTACGAACTGATTAAAGACAGATGAAAAACCTTTTATACAAATCTCTGTAAAGTTAGGTTCTGTTTCCATAAACCTGTGTTTTTGTTATTAATGTTTTCTATAGATATTTTGGTCAAAAAATTCAGATACAAAGATTAACCTGTTTAATTTGATGGCGTCATAAATCTGATCTTTACTAAAGGAAAGTTATTTCATTCACACCCTTTCATAAACAAAGGAAACCGAATAATAATGAATGACTTAATTTTGTATTTTTGCAAGCTAAACAATAAATTATCAACTATTTATGCTCGAAATGAGTCTATTGCGTGTTTGGAAATCACGCAATCTGCACTTATATTTAATTTGTTTCCATCGTGTAGTGTTCCAAATTGTCCAATGTTTCGACTCAAATTCTAAATCTTGAGTGTTTTCTTGAAAAAAAAGGAAAAAATTGTGTTTTATTTAACTGGGATCAATATTTTCAGACCTCTCACCACTTAGATAGAACTCGTTTATTTATCTAAAGTTAAGGGATGTGATTAGTGTTCGCTTGTAATAAGGGTTAGTCTCTCATGTATTCGGTTTATTTATTTATAAAAGTGTACCTACAAACTTGAATCGTACTTTACTTGGGGCGGACTGTTAAATTTGGAGGCCCTGGACTAATACTGTTTGGGGGACTACCTAATTAACCCATGTTGAGCTTAATGCGCTATTTTAGCGAAAAACTGTTTTTTTATAGGCAACAGACATTGAAGAACTTTGCTTTAGTTGATCTACCTGGATATACATATCTCTGTACTTTACACAAGCTGACGTCCCACAATAAATTAAGATGTTATTAATTTAATTAATTAGATCATTTAGAAATGGACTATCAGGGATTCCAAAAATATCATCCATATATATATATATATATATATATATATATATATATATATATGGATGATATTTTAATTAATTAGATCATTTAGAAATGGACTATCAGGGATTCCAAAAATATCATCCATATATATATATATATATATATATATATATATATATATATGGATGATATTTTTGGAATCCCTGATAGTCCATTTCTAAATGATCTAATTAATTAAATTAATAACATCTTAATTTATTGTGGGACGTCAGCTTGTGTAAAGTATATATATATATATATATATAACTAGCTGACCCGGCAAACGTTGTTTTGCCATATAAATAATTTTTAAGTAATTTCTAGTGTAGACAAAAAATAGCTTACTTCTTGTAAGTGTGTAAGAATGTGGTATATGCGTGAAATATGCATGGAGCGCTGTGAACGATGACGGAATATAAAAATAACAAAAGGCAAACATTATTTTTAAGTTATTATAATTTATTCCTTAAAATTATATATCATTAATTAATCAATTACGACAGTAACACTAACAAACAATATCAATCTATTAATGCTATAGCGTGAACAATATTTTTTGTTAGTCCATCTTTAGCTAACACAAATAAACTGGATGGTTTACCCACTCTAGAGCATGCCACGTATAATTGTCCGTGTGAAAAACATGGTGTTCTCAAATCTAAGCCACAAATAGGCATCGTTTGACCTTGGGATTTGTTGATAGTCATTGCAAATGCCAATCTAATCGGAAACTGAGTACATTTGAATTGAATTGGCACATCTGTAGGTATAATAGGAATCCGTGGTATTAATATATTTTCACCTCGGAACTTGCCATTTAAAATGCTAACTAATTAAATGACGATTGATCAGTTATCGACCGGGGATGAAAAATGATTAAATTACTAAAATGGCTATTAAAAAATAGGGGTTGGTGAGAAAAGGGTCAAAATATAGGGTTGTATGTATTTTTTAATGCGACATAATAAAAAAATAAAGAAATTAAAAAAATGTCTAAAAATTAAAAAAAAATGTTAAGGGTGAACAACCCTTATCACTAAGGGGTATGAAAAATAGATGTTGGCCGATTCTCAGACCTACTCAATATGCTCACAAAATTTCATGAGAATCGGTCAAGCCGTTTCGGAGGAGTACGGGAACGAACTTTGTGACACGAGAATTTTATATATAAGATATATATAAATAGCTGAAAATATAATTGCAACATTACTATTATTCCAAATAAAATTACTTTCAATGTACCCAAATAAAAATTCACTATTAAACCAGATGTAGATAGGTAACCCATCATTAATTCTGTATAATATAATCAAATAATATTTGACTAACGGGCAATAATTATTATTTGTGAAAATATCTAATAAATCGTGAAAATATTTCTTGGCATCTATCTGAAAGATCAACTAAGATTGTATGAAGATTTGATCTATTAAACCTCGTTAACATTAACGTTTTCAAGCTTTTCACGAATTGAATGGAATTATTGATTATATAAAGTAGGACCTCGATTAGTGCTTAGGATGCGTTCCTAGACGACAAAGCTTTAAATGAAACATAGTTAAACGAAGTCATTTTAACACACAGTAAATATATAAAAACTGCGCGACGAAAAATAAACAAATTTTATATTAAGTTTAAGTTATTTTCATATTAATTTGCATAATATCATTTGTTACATAGCACGTTTTTCTTGTCATGACAGGATCCTCTTCTGAATTCTTATTTTTTTGCAATGAAGTCGTCTAGTTGCTTCCTTTTGCTGCCCTTAAACAAAAGTCGTATCAGGAGATCAAATCCAAAATGCCTCGTCTTGTTTTAGCACTCCTTTCAAAGTCTGGATCATACGCTACAATTTGATCAACAGTTTCGGTTATCGTCACTAAACTTTTACAAAGGAAATCTGTGCTAACTTCTTTGGGTTCTTCGTTTTCAGAATCACTATTTTCAAGTTCTAAGTGAATTCTTTATACTGTCAGTTCCTGAAGATCGTAGTTGGTAAGTTTCTCTCCAGAAATCTACAGTAACTCCTCAATATCTTGATCATCTTTAGTTTCAAGTGCTGCTGTATCGACTATGTTGGAAATTTGCTCAACGATAGGCAGTTTAGAATCATTATCTGCCTCCGACAATTAGTTAATTCTTGCCCCGCGATATTTTGAGGCCGCGTAAATTTTGAGCTTTGTCCTGGATTTCGAGCAGATCGCGTCAATCGAGGGATTGCTAAAGTTCAAATGTATTGAATATTTTAAGTAATATCTTGGCTACATGTTGAGTAGTAAAATTTGTAAACGTCGTTGTAAGTCTAAATGTCCAGTTTTGTGTATAGGGTTTTATTAAAGAATCTGTCCAACATCGAGGGATCTTGAGACAAAATGTTATAGTTGTGGTAACGTAGACCACTTATTGTTAACGATGGTATGATCTAGATAGCAATCAACAAAAAATTCAAAAAATCATCAGGAATCCTCTAGGGGTAGATGATTCACTTGCGAGTTTTACGAGTTCTATCTATAAACAATCATTCCTAACATTCTTTTCAATCCCTATAATAAATAATTAAGTTGTATCCAAGGTTGTAACAGTACTGGGATGTGGGTTGAGAATGATTAAGGACAGTAGAGTTGTTACACACTGCTATAGTCGAATTTTTTGATCCTGAAGGGTAGACCAATAAACTTATAAAAACCCGTATCAAGTAGAAGCGGAACATTGCTGTCTCTGCATCTTTAAATAACACTGACTAACTTGCCGTTATCCATGAAGCTCCGTAGAAATGATGTACCCGAACGGTACCTGCGGTTTATACTAAAAGAACCCTATTATTTCATTAGTATTAAAGGCTATATTTGTTTGAAATATATTCTTATGGAAAGTAACAATTTATGCGATTCCAAAAATGTTTTTCTGCGTCGCTTTCTCCTGTGTTTACAGTAAATAAATTTTGTACATTTTTAGAATCGCATGAATTGTGAATTTCCAAAAGAATATATTTCAAACAAATATGGCCTTTAATACTAATGGAATAATAGGGATCTTTTAGAATAAACCGCAGGTGGAAAGTTGTCTTTTTTCGAAGACCGTTCGGGTACATCATTTCTACGGAGCTTCATGGATAACGGCAAGTTAGTCAGTGTTATTTAAAGATGCAGAGACAGCAATGTTCCGCTTCTACTTGATACGGGTTTTTATAAGTTTATTGGTCTACCCTTCAGAGTCAAAAAATTCGACTACTATTACTGCTGCAGAATTCAAATATTGATTTTTTATTACTGTCATTTATTATATTCGTGATACTGAAAAATACAGAATTTGTAATGTAGTAAAAAAGAGAATCTAGAACTGACGGTGATTTATACACATAGTTGAAAACCCATCAGTCACGGATTTAAGTGGGTTCTTTTGTTCATTGTTGAATATTTAAATGTTTTTCTATTATCTAATTATCTAATTGTGAGTAATTATTCACACTTATAAACAAACTAATTATACATCAATTCACTCTCCAAATTATTACTTTGAGTTTTTGATAAAAGTTTTTGTATCAATTTTTAGAAAAAACTAGGTATGTTTTATGACTAAGAAGAACTAAGAACATTAATGTAAATATTTTTAAATATGCTTTTTAATCTACTTTATCTACAGCAATATTGAATAATTTTACAATAAATAAACAATATTTGGAGTTGGATTGTATTTTCTCCATTTGATTAATTGATTGTCAAAGTATGGCATTTTTCTAACAGAGTATATTCACTCAACTGGAGTGAAAAAATCAATTTCAGCATTCAGATGCATTGTGGCCCATATTTTGCATCCCTATAATAAACTCTTAACTTAACGAATGTGTTGCTATAAGTTGTTGATGAATTTAACTAATTGGAGAGGGCTATTTTTTCAATTTAACTGTCTGACATGCAGCTTTCAAAATTCGAACATCTTACAACATATTTGCATCATTTACAACTCGCTGGATTACTTTGTGTAAATACTTGAATTCATCAATAAAACACTTACAAGATACTTAGAATACAAGAATCGACTCAATAAAAGCAATTAGATTTCATTTAGTAAAAGTTTAGGAAGCTTTACAAATTTCAGTAACGGACAACTGCACTGCAGCAGAAGTGGACAGTATTCTTTATCAAATTAAGAAGAATCCCTTTTTAATTGCTTCGATTGATTAGTACTAATATATAACAAAATCTAGCCGATGGATGTCGACTACGTTTACGACAGGTGTAAATAAGGGCGCTTAATTTGAGAAATGTAAGAGAAAGTGCCCACCCTGACGCCCTTGAATGTGAGTTAAATTACTCTTACTATTTCTAGCGTCTTAAGATAATTGTTTGAAAAAGTGACGGTCTTGAATATACCGTCTGTTTTTGTTAAGTGTACTATGCTTTAATTATAAACGAAATCAAAAAATAATAATTAGAATTGAGAGTACTCGGTCTAAGGTTCCATGGATAATAAACATCCCATTTTAGATTTTTCACTAGTGGGAGCTACCGGTCCGTGCCGCGGGCTACGGGGAGACTGTCCCGGGTCGCCAAATTATCTAAGTTTGAGTTTTATAGATATACATATACTTAAAAGGACGCCTATAATTGTTGTTTGTCCTGGGCTGAATTTATTCCCGATCCGGCTCTGAAACAAGTGCTTATAACATTTGAGATTTGTTCGAAACGGAACAACGACTCACTTCAGTAGAAAGTACTAAGCGATTTGAAAGTGGTCATTTGCCTTAAAAATAATAATCGGATAAGTACGAAAAATAGTCTTTAAAATAGCATCTTATTAAGAAATAAATAGAGGTCAGTGTCCGGATATGTGATTTTATTGATTATCTACAGCGATGTTGACATTGCCCTTGTGATTGTTTTTCTTTCGAATTATAATCCAAGCCTCTTATGTCTGTTACACACTATCGTCGTGCAATACTCCACGTTCGTCGAATAGCGTTGTTTGAGCGATGAGCAATTCCCAATGGCCATCCATATCATCGATACCATCCACACCTAGATAGATTGTTTTATCGCTGTTCGTTTTTCGGACAGCGCTGATAGACAAACGCGGCGTAACACTGGCGAAAGTGTGTACAAACCATAAGATGTTTACATTCATTCCAAAGAAAAACAATAACTATTTTATAATAAGATGCTATTTTAAAGACGATTTTTCGTACTGTTCCGATTTTTATTTTTAAAGCAAATGAGCTCTGTCGATCGTGAAAAATTTTTTGGCGTATTCAATTCGCTTAGTACTTTCTACAGAAGTCATTCGGTCTTCCGTTTTGTACGAATTTCAAAAGTGATAAGCCCCTATTTTCAGCTCCCAGATGCAGAAATCTAAAGGGGGTTGTTTATTATCCATGAAGTCTTAGACAGAGTACTCTCAATTCTTATTATTATTTTCCGATTTCGTCTACAGATGAAGTCAAGTACACTTAAAAGAAACAGACGGTATAGTTGATGGCTCAATACATAGTGCGACTTAATAATATCGCTTATTAAAACGATCAATGTCTATTTCAGAACAATGCCTGAACACAAATGTAACATTCCCCTCTTTCTAACTATCAATTGATATTAAACGTACTCCATAGATGAAAAAAGAAGATTATAAAGCTGGAAGAATTTCTTTCATTACTGAGATTTACACAAGTACTTACCTAAAAATGTGCAAATATAATGTTTGATTCGTATTTTAATGGAATGTCATTAAATTAGATTCATAAATCGTGATTGGCTTTTAAGATTGTGATTAACTCAATTTCGAGGCAAAATTTATGTATCCATACCATTACTGTCACATCTTACTGGGAAAATGGAATGACCCAAATAATAATTGATGAAGAGACTTTTTGTACTTTTACTTTTGTAACATTTCAGAATTAATTCACACCAAACTTAAAACAAATTAGTTGATACCTCATTAATAAATGTGCAACGATTGTTGAAATATATCAGCCAAGCCAATTAATATACTATGCATTCCCAATTACAAGTCGATATCACTATTATGTTGAATAGTCCAAATTCAAACATGAATACCACCGGAGTAAAATAAAATTTCAATTTGGAGTAGTTTCGGTTGCATAAAAATCTGTTGCCTGAGCTATATGACAGCTGTCAATCACTAGTCCCTAACAGCAGGGGGTTGTACGGAGAGTTGTAAAATGGTTATAAAACAGAAGTTAGCCCAAATAAGAGGTAGACGACGGATATTTTCAAATTTTAAACATTATATGTTTAAATAAATTAGTTTGTATGGTAGGAGCATTCAACAATTTTTGACTAAAAAAACTAAATCGTAAAATTCAAATTCAAATAAAATACGATCAAACACAACAATTAGAGCAGGCATTGTTTATTTATGAATCTACAGTATATGAATGAAATTTTGTTGATTCGGCATACTCTAATTTTTTCGCTCAGTACTTGTATCTTGTATTTATTACAGTTTATGTAAGTATATAGGTATACCCATAAGATTATGATCTACTATCTAAAATGTTACAAAAAACTTAGAAAGAGAAGTGAAATATCTAATTCTAAGTAATTCTAAGAGTTTAAGAGAAACTGATTTACATCTTCAATTATTAAAAAAAATAGAAATCAAATCAAAATTGATCACAATACTTAGCCGTAATTTGTCGCATGTCAAGAGAAAGTGTTTATAACACCAAATTTTTCAAACATGCCG